>JAOTQK010000002.1:10820496-10835044 GCA_025642025.1 Rhododendron ferrugineum
ATCTTTATCTTTATCTTTATCTTTACTATTAATTTCTTCAAGCGTCTCGATCTATTCCGATAAACCGGCCGGATCAGATTTCTCAGTTTAATTTCCAAAACTAAGAACGTTTCAAATTTCAAGAATTTTTTTTGGAACTTCTTCTTAATTTTTGATCATCTAATGCCAATCCTTACCCATATGATCTAGTTTTCATCAAATATCATAAATTTGATCAAAAACCTTCTTTCGCTCTATTTTGGAAGGTGACAATTTTGTCCATCATATCCTTTATGTGGTGAAAAATCTGTTACTTCCTTAATTTTATTTTATTTTTGTCAAAACGATTTTTAAGTTTTTTTTTTTTTTTTTTTGTCAAATTAAAATTCAGAAAAAATTATTGGAGATGCCCCAAATAAGTCTATCCTTCTAGTTTTATCAACTGTATGCACGATCGATATTCATTATGTCAGATTAAAATTCTGCGTCCGTCCTTGTAATACAGATTATATATAAAGAGAGAGAAAGAGAGAGGGAGGGAAGAGAGAGATGGAGGGGGGAGGGGGAAAGAGGTCGAGGAGTGAGAGGCCGTACAAGGGGATAAGGATGAGGAAGTGGGGGAAGTGGGTGGCAGAAATAAGAGAACCTAACAAGCGTTCAAGGATATGGCTGGGATCCTACTCCACCCCCGTGGCGGCGGCGAGGGCTTACGACACCGCCGTCTACCACCTTAGGGGGCCCACGGCGAGGCTTAATTTTCCTGACCTTGTCGGTGATGGTGGTGGCTGTGGTGGTGGTGGGGTCGATGGGGTCGATGATGACATGTCGGCGGCTTCGATAAGGAAGAAGGCGATAGAGGTTGGGGCCATGGTTGATGCACTGGAGACTAGAACTGTTATTAGTGATCAAGATCATGCAACTGTACTAGTACCCTCTTCTGGATTCAAAGCCTGTTGGTTTGAGGAGAAGCCCGACTTGAATAAGAAGCCCGAACCCGAAGACCCGGATGCTGCTGAAGACTGGTGAGTCCGCATATCTAGTTGCAGGGTTTTAAATCGCCCCTTAGGTATCAAGAGACCTAACGGGCGATATGGGATATTATCAAATATCAATGATACTATATATTGGGTGATATCGGATATGCACGATGCATTGGTTACTATCGGTGTAAGAGGAATTTTGATGTTGAAAGTTCAAAAACCTGTCACGCGACCACCGGTACGATACGTAACAGCTTATATTTACAATGGTATCTATATATTTATATAGATGGAAGGATGCATAACTACTTGTATTTGTTAACAAGAAGCTGGTAGTACGTTTGAAGCCATATATTACTCTCTATGTGAATTCTTTTTGGCTCCTTTTTTTAGACCTGTAAATTATGAGCCGAACTAAGTGGAGCTATATTTTGTGAATCCAAGCTATTTTTAGTTGTGGTATAATCTCACAGAATTGGTTCCGTCTGAGTTTAGAATATTAATTAACGAGTTTTAAAATTATGTTCAAATCAAACTTGAATGAGCTTTTCACGAGTTGATCTTAATTAGCTCAATTATTAGTATTAATATGCATAGAGAAGTTCTGATTTTGTTGAATATGAAGTCACATTTGGATGAGCTTTTAATGAGCGATTCTGAGCTCAATTAGTTCGGGTTCTTAACTCATGTAGAAGTTTTTGATGTTTTGCAATATTACAGAGATCGATGTTGGGGGGTTTTCTCCACGTTAAATGCTGTTGAAAGAAGAAAAAGAAAAAGTGATGGTTTGTTGAGTATCTGGAATTGGGTATGGCCGGCTGTGCATTCAGGGTTGGCCCCGATGTTTGGGTTGCCCAATGCTGATTCCAAGCTTGGTTGTCCGCTTATTATTATTAAGTTATAATTATAAATAAAAATACATACAAGTCAAAAATACAAAATCAATGTTACATAATTACATTGTGGTTTTAGTTTGAATTACATAAAAAAAATCAAATTAAAATATAACCTTGGTTATAATGCTTTATGATTAGTACGATCCGATTCAAAGAAAACACATTTCCATTACATGCAAAAATTGGCACTAAAGTACATTAGTGACAAAAAAAAAAAAAAAATCCACAAAGATGTCATTTAAAAAAGTGACAATTTTCACAAATGTGTCTCTTACTCTCTTGTTAGCTTTAGTGACAACATAAAAAAGTACAAAACAAAGAGACCTTGAATGGTGGGAACAAGTATTGAACCTATGACCTTCCATATGAGATCTTAAATGCATGTTGTTTACTAACAAACTAGCTATACCCTTTATGTTATATCTTTGTCAAAATATAAATATCGGTCCCGGTAATAGGTGCCCCGGGGCACTAGTTTATTGGTCTTTAAATGCTTTAGGTGCAATAAATATACTTAATCCATGAGTTGAATTTATGCGTACTCACAAATTATTACTTTTCACAACTATTTTCTAAACTACCCATAAATGTTTGTAATACCATTTTTTAAGGACAATACTACCCTCATTTCCTTTTAAAAATTAGGTAGGTAAAAGGTTTTCGGTGCAAATAAAAAGATTACGTACAAAAGAATTTTTTTTTTGGTCGGCTACATGGAGATAGAAATGCTTTTCGATTTGGTGATATGAGAAAGATACTCAGTTGGGTCAACCACATCAAAACAATGATCGGAAAAAAAAAACTAACATTAGAATATCTTTATAATATGAGAAATTAACAATTGAATAATACTACCACAAATAATTAAATAAAAATTCAAGAGTTCCAATTTTTAATGTCTAAAAGAGAGGAAAAAATTACAGTTGTATAACAACCGTACAAAATTTGGGCGAGATAACAAAAATAAAAATTGACCGAAACTCCAATTTCTAATACTTAACACAAAATATGGGATTCAATCCTATGTCGTCTGAAGTTGCTTTAATTTCTTCTTCTTCTTCTGTGAACCAGTGATGATGTTTTCCTTCTCCGGACACGTAGTAAAATTGTGTCTAATACCCTGCACAATCTACAAGTCTTTGTTTGTTTTCTTCCTTCCCTTCCACCTTTCACTCGTTTTCTTTTCAAACGACCTTTTGTTTTCGAAATCGGAGGACAACCAACTTCGTTGAGCATATCAACATTTTCATCAACATTTTCGTCCGGCAATAATTCCTCTCTCGAAACTTGGAAATCCTCTCCCAAAACTTAGAAACGATCCTCAATGCTTGACGGCACCAACGTGATGGCAAATAATGAGAAGGAATTTTACTCAATGGAACTAAAGCTTGCTCCACCTGCTCTTATGGAAAGAAACTGGCGCCAATTAAGTCCTTGCAAGTTCCATATGAAGAGTCATACTTGAACTAAAATTTTCCTCCAAAACAATACGTAATTGTTTTTCTCACCTTAAAGAGTGAAGAATGGGAAGAGTTATATGGTCATTTTTGTCATTCAAAATATTGTTTGACTTCTTTTAATTTAGTAGTTTATATTTTCAATGTCATTATTAATAGATGTTGGAATGGGTATAAAAAATGTAATTAAAGCATTTAAAGTGCCCCAAACTAGTGCCCCAAATTTATGCCCCAAGGGCACCTTGTAGCGAATTGAGGGATGGTGCTATGCAGTGGTGTGCGCAGCACGATCCGACGGCTCGAAGGTGGGCAGCAAGACCTCACTGCACAACACCAATCCGAAGTCCCTTTAGCATTTGCCTATAAATTTATACATTAACATGGATTTTTTTTTTGGGTTGCCCAAGCCCACGAGCTTGCGGGGCTTACCTCCGGGCCGGCCTTGTTTAGAGTGGTGAGAGGGCAGCCCCTTTAGAAGTTGCCGGGTACCTCGGTCATAAGTTGAGGAGAATAGGTGTGAGGCAAAATAGAGATGTGGGGGTGGGTGAAAACCATTGTGTAGAGTCATGGTGTTAGGAGCTCGAAGGTGATTTTTCATCTCACATTTTCATCTCCTATTTTTTATACAGTAGAATCTCTCTCTCTCTCTCTCTCTCTCTCAATAGAAACTGAGGCCAAACCACGTAATTATTGTGTGAATTTTTTTTTTTGGGTAAATCAGCTTGAGTGTGGGTAAATCAGCTTCAGCTTGAGTGTGAATTTTTTATTGTGTAAACCATTGGATGGGATTGAGTCATCCCAACAAGAGAGACATTAGGGACCTAGGGTAAATAGTAACTGCATGTTCATGTTAAATTTAATGCACATAGATTTTTTTGTTCAACAATGCTACAACCACACACAAACACATTACCATCCATCCATTACACCATCCACTACATTTTTTGTAGAACTCACCCCGGGTTCCAAAAAAATACAGAAAAATGTCCATAAATTTTAGAATAATATTTTATGGAGCCCTGTAAAAAATCAGCTCCAACGGATATCGGTAAGTATTATTTCTTGATTTGTAGAGGCGAAACTGCTCAACTGCACAGTTTCGCCCCTACGAATCAAGAAATAATACTTACCGATATTTTTTGGAGCTGATTTTTGCAGGGCCCCATAATATATTATTTTAAAATTTATGAACATTTTTTTTGTATTTTTTTGGGACCCGAGGTGGGCTTTATAAAAATGTAGTGGATGGATGTAGTGTACCTAGACTTTGTGATGTGAATTTCACCTCTGTTGTGAATGTGTGTGTAAGTGTTTGTGGTTGTAAACTTATTGTTTTTTGTGTTTGTTTTCCAGCTACAAGTTGTGCATGTGATGAACTTTTTCTCCTGCAGGGTTTTTGTTTGTGTTATGATTGAGGAGAGTGGAGACTGATGATCAGTACTAGTCTGGTGCTGGTAGTGGTGAAAACAAAGCTTTAAAAAATAAAAAATAAAAAAAGGTAAAAGGGTGTGGGGAAGGAAGAGGGAGAGTAATTATTTAGCATTCCCATATGATTATTACGTTGCGTTGCCTATGTGGTACTCTCAACTATTTACGAAACGATAAATTATGTGGTAGAGAAATTAATATCATTTACTTTTGCTGGGTGGTTGGAAGACAATGAATGACACACATGTAGTGGTGATATTTTATTTGCGGAGAGTACCATTTGACAATGTCACGTAATACCTACCCGGGATTACCCAATAATTGGCTGAGGGAGAGGAAACAGACAGGGGCCTACGTTTGTTTTGAGTTGGTGCATGTGGCCATATTCTACTGACTAGTACCACTAACTTACTATAAAAAGTGAGGACAAGATTTGGTGTTAGGTATTTTTCTGGTTGTTCACTGGTGTTTTCTGATGATGAATAGATTGTGGACACCACCAACCACTACCCAAGAGAGCAAGATTTATTTCCGTGGTGCTCAACCACCGTCGGAATTTCAATCGTGTAGAATGCGTATTTTTTGTCACAGGTTCTACATGATTGAATTGTGCAGTTGTTATAATGCTGGGACGTCATGTGACCATGGCCTGATTGAAGACCACAGAATCAATCGATCTCTACGTACAGAAAGAGCTAAAAACAGGAGGGGTGCTGCGCAAATTTAACATTTTAATTTAATTCAAAGGTTATGTGAATTTTTTGACCCAATTTTAATTTGTTTTATGCTTTGAACCAAAAGTAACTTCAAATTTTTTGACCAAGCAATTAGCCTTTGCCACAAGTTCATTTTCGTTTTTTTCTCCTCCAAAACACTACCACGTGCGGATAGGGCATGACACAAAATTAGCTAGTTGGTTAGGCAGTCTATTTGTTTACACGAGCTGGAATATGACACAATACAATAAAATGTTGACAAAATAAATTTATTACGTATGGATCGAACGAGTGTGACCCAAAATTGAAATGTCAATGAGTTACATATCTATAATGTTGTAATATTCAACATGTGACACCATCCAAATGAATGACGAATATTCCTAATAGATCGACTTCTAGTATTAGTATACTTGTGTCACGTTTGAGGCCAATTCAACCTACCGAATACACAAAAACTTATGAAACATGGTTCATATTTTGGAATGAACAATTTTATGGTGACCATGTCCGACTACCATATTTTATGTATCATGTGAGGTGTTACCATTGCATATTTCGGAAGTAGAACTTCTTTTGTTACTTTTATCTGGACAAAATTTCACTCGATCTCTCCATTCATTTGGTTTTACTAAACAACGGTTGGAAAGTTTTGTTATCGTATGATATGACGATGCGAGCCCAAAATTACACCACATGATAACGCGAAGGAAAAAAAAATGCACAGATCAAAATAAAAGTCGAGATATCCGGTCAAAAAAAATAAAAAGAAGTAAAAGTCGAGATATAAGTAAATTTATAATGATACGACCCACCGCAAAACAATATATGTTCACCTCTGAGTTGAGTTGCAATAAAGATTTCTTCAGATTATACCACTTCTTATACTATATTTGAGATATAGATATATATATTTTTTGCCAAAACGATAACAAGTAATATTATAGATCCAAAAAACAGTACATTAAGAGGAAACTCCATCTCTTATACTATATTTTAAATCTTTTTTTTTTTGCCAAAATGATAACATGTGATATTATAGATCTAAGAAACAGTATATCAACTCCATCCCTAAACAGGGATCAAGAAACCAAATAGGAGGGGACTCAGTCTAAAAACTACACCCAATTTCAACTACATCCATTGCTCAGAAAATAATCGAAAACACCACATAGGGGTGATAGAAGCCCCATAAACGGAGAGATATCCCACACAAGGGACACCAAAGAAGAGAACCAGAAAAAAGAAAAATCAGTAATGGAACCGGATGGAGTCTGCCATACCAGAGCAGACTTCATCTACCAACCTAGATCTCCCACTCCGGTGGGGGAGGACGCCTCCGACAACCATGATCCGCAAGGCACTACCTCCAAAAGCCGTCAAACTACGTACACGGCGGAAGAGGCGGAGGAGGGGCGACGAATGGTGGTTTGGGGAGGAGGAGGTGAAGGGGGAAGGAGAGAAAATCTCCAAGATCTAGGATTGAGAGATGAAAAAACCCCACGAGAGGGAGAAATTCCTGCCCTCCCGTCACCCATTGGGGCGTAAAACCCTGGGAGGGAGGGGAAGGAGGGAAATGGGGGCGGCGGCTTCTTTAGGGTTGGAGGGAGAGAGAGAGAAAGGATGTGGTTAGAAATGTAACCTATCCTATATTTGAGATCTTCAAAACAGGGAAAATTCCTTAATTTACGATTTGAAAAAAAATCCATTTTTCCCTTTTGGCCGGAGAAAAATTGAAGATAGAACAGCAGTACTTCCGTGACATGTACTGTCACGGTGACAGGATGGTTCATGTTACTAATACTTTAGGAGTATTTGCTAATACTAGCTAGTACGATGGGATCAGTAATAAACTGGCATTGAGTATTTATTCCTGTTATGACTTGACAAAGTTGTACTTCTGCTACATCTTGCAACAAATGAGGGATATACTATCACGAAGATGGATCATTTCAGTTGGTTTCACTTTTGCATGGTTTCCCCTCACCAAAGGAACAGTATCTCTCTCTCTCACAAGTCTCATCACACACAACCCTAAGGATGGCCGAGTGGTCTTGGTTTGGAACTTAAGAGTTTTGCTCCTTTCTTAGGTCTCTGGTTTGATTTTTCTTACTAGTAATTCTTGAGATTACCTCACTCTCATGTGTAAGTATCTGAAACAGCTCTGGGAGGAGTTGTAGGAATTAGTTCGAGATGCACGCAAACAACCTGGAACACTTTGCATTACAAAAAAAAAGTCTCATCACACACGCACATGAGAATATACACACAGACAGAGTACGTGCACCATGCTTTGGCCAAGATTTTTTTTTCCTACACAAATCTCTATGCAAAATAAACATATTTTTTTGGTTGAAAATTCATTGAGCGTAGTTTTTTTTTATTGTGTTGAGTTGAGTTATATTGTTTAATTACTCATAAATCTGCGTATGAATGATTTAGTGCCGACAATAGTGATGAAAAACCAAACTATATGCTAGAAAAAGTTAAAGATGACAAGATGGTGTTGCACATCATCCTGCCGGATGACATTATTCCATTGCTTGAGGCGGATATGCGGGGTGTGTTTTTTGCGTGTTTCTTTTATTTCCAGTGTACATTTTTTATGGTTCCCAATCCCCCATACCATTTCTTTCACCCCACATGTGTCCATCATCCAGAAGTACAACTTGGTTTAACAACTACTCCTACATTTGTCTTTTAGAGGATTTTCGGATAGAACTTTCAAATCCGAATTTTACTGTGGAGAATGTGATTCTGGGGTACCTTTGCTGTACTGAAATGGGCCAGCTGACTGGTTATATTTGAGATAACACTGTTTGGTTTTGCCGACTAGTGTACGTGATATGTTTGGCGATGGGGATGTTTTGTTGCTGCCTTGGTGGTCTTTTAGATTAGACCAGCTAGTTCCATTAAGCTATTTGTACAATATAATCTAGTAGTTAGTTTCTTTAGTGATTCCCATTGTACTGTGTATATTTGTTTGTCCTCCATTTTTCATTATATTGATAAAGGGGATTAGGTTGAAGAAAGGGATTTTCAACAGGTTCTAATCAAAGTTCGTGTTGCCTCTTCAAGGAGGCCAAAGGTAAGAGTATTGCTAGATCTCGAGATATGAAGGTTCCAAAGGGTTTTTTGAGGTCTTCATTGTCAATGGACACGATTTCTAAATTGGACCCTAAGGAAGGAGCTTTAATTTTGGACATGTTTTCAGATGAGTTTGATTGTGATTGGGTATCGGCCTCGCGTGCTGCTAAAGTCATGGTCGCCGCCAAAGCTATAGTAGGTGAAATATTTAATAAGACGACCGTGGGAAGAAATGCAGGATGATTTAGACGAGTTTGATAGGGAGGTTATTAAATCTTCTTGTGGGAATATCTTGGATTGACACGAATTACCGTAGTTTTCATGTTGGGGATCGGGGTCTGGTACCAATGTGGAGTTATGCATGCGAGGCCTCCAAGATAGATTTTTTGAGTGTCGTGCCTAAGAAAAAATGTGAGGTGATTTCTTCTAATTGTGCTGGTATCGACTATCTAAAGAACCCCTTCATCCTATTACTGAGAGTTTTTGGGCAGTTGCTGAACTTGAGAAGCTCGACGAAGTTGGTAAGGATATGACACAATCCGTTCGCATGAAGAAGAGCGTTCTAATCCTATCGAGTATAGACAACAAAAGTAAAAGGTGATTATGAGACGAGACTTTCTTCTCGTTAACCGCAATTGCTTCGAAGACTCAGAAACGGATAAAAAGTTTTTAGTTTTTTTTATAGGCCTCGCCTTTCGTTTGTTGTAGTTAAAGTTGTTAGGTAAAATACTCGATTACCCGCACAACGGAAGCGTAACGAAAAACAATCACACACAAAAGAGACACAAGATTACGTGGTTCCCCAAAACTCGGGTACGTCTACGGAGAGAGAATAACTTCCACCAAAATTGAATGAGTACAATGAGATTCAAAATACCCTACTCTAGCTCTCAAGCTCTCGGTATTTTTATCTCTCCCACACTCACCAATAATATTCTCACACAATTTTGCTCTCTCTCTCTCTCTCTCTCTCAATAGACTCTTTGCCGTTTTTTCCACACATACTCAATTCACGGCACAACACCACTATAAATACTCAGCATTAACAAAGGCATGAAAAAACTCTTCCACTGCCGAGAAGCCTCTAGAGCCAACACAACAAATGCTCTATGGGACTTGTAGGAATGCACCACCCAATGCCAATTAATTCACAGAACAATTTCCTATACAGCCAAATAAATTCCCTCTGTTTTCATTTTTCAAAAACATTAACACCACATGGGCAAAACCCAACAAACACCCCCTTTGGCTCATGTGAAATTGCACCTCCTCGCTCGGGTGCCCCGCACCCCCTCACTGGGGTGCCTAGTCGAAAATATCGGAAACCAAATTTGGTGCAAAAGAGACCCTCTTCCTTGCGCACAATTTTCTTCAACTTTTTCCAAAACTAACAATTGAGGCACTTCATTCTCGATGTCGCTCTCCACACATAAGGACTCGCTCGTTTGCGCCTTCACACGTCATACTTGTGTAAACCGATGCCCATAATTTTTGCTTGCTCGGTATCCACCATTTGCACGCCACATTTCAACTCGACCTTGAAGCTTGTACAAATTGCCCTCCATCTTGCCTTGCAACATCACTTTGTCACTCTTAAAAACCTCAAGAACGTCATCCCTTGTCGCAAAGCTACAACCCTTTGAATGTAACATTCCCAAAGAGATTAAATTTTTCCTTAGTCCCAGCATATGTCGAACTCCGGTCAACCTCACAAATCTTCCATCAGCCATACGAAAACGTACCGTTCCTATGCTAACAACCTTATTCACTGTGTTGTTTGCCATCCTAACGGTACTTCCATCACAAGCCTCATACGAATAAAAATATTTTTTATTTGAACACATATGAAAAGAACAACCGGAATCCATAACCAAATCAAAATGCGTCGTACCTTCGGAAGTCACCGTAAGCAAATCACCTTCATTTTCGGCAAAGCTCTCAACAACCGCCACTTTGGATTTTTCCTTCTCTTCATCTATCTTCGCTTTGAGTTTTGGGCAAAACTTCAATATATGTCCCTCTTCGTTACAAAAATAGCATTTCCTTTTGTCAACAGCCCGCGACTCACCACCTCGCGAGTGTGAACGCCCCCTTGGCTTGGACCCATTTCACCTTTCCGTCGTTCGTCCTCTAGTTTGACTATCGAATGATGCAACCATGACACACTCCTTGGATATCTTCTCGCTCTCCTTCCTCCGCATCGACTAGTGAGATAGGAGTGTAGCAATAACCTCATCAAGTCCGAGAGTGTCTTTCCCAAACAACAATGTAGTCTGGAGATGCTCATACGATATCGGCGAGGAAACCAACAAAATGATTGCCTTATCTTCCTCCTCAATCTTTACACCAATGGCTTCCAACTCCGTTATTAGCCGATTGAACTCATCCAAGTGCTCATTAATATTTCCTCCCTTGGACATACTTAACGCATACAATTGCTTCTTTAACGACAACCTATTCGTCAAAGATTTAGACTTGTACCTACTCTCCAACTTTGCCCAAAGTTCCGCCGGATCCATTTCATTGATGACTTCTCGGAGAGTCCTATTCCCGAGATACAATTGGATGGTGCTATTTGCAAGCTCTCTCATCTCCTCTCATTTATCTTCCTTCATTTCTTCCGGCTTTTCGGATTTCGGCTTGAAAGCTTTTACCAAACCTTCTCTCACCAAAATATTCTTCACACTTCATTGCCAAAGAGTGAAATTATTGTGCCCATTGAAAAGGGTTTTGGGTCTTTGAGCCGTTTGTTTTGTATGAGTCATTTGAATCCTTTGTTTGTTGGGTCATTTTGGTTGGTGTATGTGTGTTTCTCAAAATAAAAAAACCTAAACTATGCGTGTTTGATGGTGGTTGTAGTGGAGGGGATTGAATTAACAATCTCATGGGTTTGCTATAACCTTGCTTGGTTTGCATTTTGAGGAGTGGACTATGAGTTGAGTTTTGTTCATCCTCCACTTAAGAGGGTGAACATTACCTTCCTTTCTATTGGTTGAAATAGTATGGATTCTACCACAAAGTGATGTTATGTTTACCAAAAAATGTATTGCACGAGTGAAATCTACACCATTTCAACCAATAAAAGAGAGGGTAATGTTAACCCTCTTTTAAGGAGGGTGAACAAAATTGCACTCGTGGACTACGAGTCCAATCAATGGCTCAAAATGGGGGTTATACCAAACCCGGGATTGTTAGTCCATTCCGGAGTTACACACTTACAATGCGTGAAAAAGTTCATTGCGCCCTTGGGTACTTCATACGATACAATAATGCCCTCATTTGCCTCTCTTGTTGATTCACTTTTTTCTTTTTTTTACTGAAATGCATTTTTTTTTTGTCTTACTAAACGAAAAGTTACATGAAAAGCCAATATGATCTTAAAACAGTCAAATATGGTGGCAATCTTTTTTTTTTCTTTTTTCCATAGCATTTCGAATAAAGCGATAAGAAAAAGGAACATTACAAAAGGTTTACCTTCATGCTACTCCCTCCGTCCCGTAAAATTAATCCCCTTAAAATTACGTGCAATCTTCAAGTTTAAAAAAAAATGTACTTATCGAAGTATAAATTTTTGTGTAATATGAATTTTGTTTAATAGATCTTGATGAAATCTTCCGAATGGTGCAAAAAAATTAAATCAAAAATTTATTTTAGTAAATACATTATTTTTTAAGTTCGAAAATTGCATGTATTTTTGTAGAAAACCAACTTTATAAGGAGGAAGTATATTTTATTGGATGCTATGTTTTATGCTTGTGTTGGGGAAAAAATGGGATGGTGGGCTAAAAACAGTCCCATTTGATGGTGGGATGAATTTCGTAAGTCGGTAGAGCCAAGGGCAATTAGGACATTCAAAGCATATAACCCTACCACTATAACAACAACTCAAACAAGAGGGGTTATCAACCTCTTCACTATCAATTCCAATCTCAATCCCTCGTACTACAAATCCCCAAAAAGCTATAACAGGCATCAAACGAACAGAATAGAATAGTGACCAACATTCTTCCTACTGGTCATATTGACATGACAAAGAAACAAATAAAATTTGTATTAAAGATTGCTAGATCAATGCCGATAAAAAAAAAAAAAAAAAAGATTGCTAGATCAACTGAGCATAGAATCCCCTCCATTTTCTCAAGAAAAGCTTCTATTATACATAGGATTAGGAGTTTATTAGTGTCTTAAAAAAGCATTTTCCCCTTGTGTCCTCAATAGCTTCATTCCCAACAAGAATTCTATATCAAATTGACCGAGGAATCATCTGTGAAGAACCCAAAATTTTGCCTTTTCTTCAGACTCTTGATTGATAAAATTGGAAGTATAATCTCTGGTTGCTGAATAGAGAATCCAGGAAATCTCACAAGGAGTGAGCATTTTCCAGGGAATTTCATGCTTTGGTTTCGTTGGCGCGTTTTATTTGTAGGGCAGCTCTCACTACATTTCCCCTTGTGATAATTCCAACCTTCGAATGACAAATTCAGGCGGTCAGAAAACGTAATAGTAAATGAGTTGTAGTGGGGAGGGAGAGTAAACATCAATTTCACTTACCAGCTTTCCCTCACTATCTACGACTGGAAGGCGGCGATACTTTGTTTCAAGCAATATTCTGAGACACCAAATAAAGAAGTCAGATTTAGTTTTTGTTTTTTTTTCTTAAATGGAGTACCTAGATTCACGCTAGCGGGTTTTATTTTGAATATGGACATGAAGGCAGCTGTAGCCACTCCAAGAAAAGAAACAAGAACACTGTGGTTCGAACCCGAAGACAGAAAGAGAAAAATAAGAGAGAAGTAACAGAGAAACATGATCCTGCGTTGAACACAAGTATTTGTTTCGTTCTTTGGGTTCCAAACAGGAGGAGCATTCCCTTCCTTTCCGTTTCTTCGACAGGTTCCAACACAATGGAAGATATAAAAAGAAAGTACGATAACACTATCATAGTAATAACGAGAGAACCTGGCAGCATCCTCGAGATTGGTGGATTCGCGAACAACTACTGGTGCAGGTGTCATCAAATCTCCAACCAGTTTTCCATTGGTTTTAGACAGCAATTTCTGTACCTCGTTGAATGTCTGCACGCAGGTAGTCATAAAGACAACAAAACTTGAATTGTCCTATACCAAATATGCTTTCTATGATAAAACAGAAAAAAGAAGCAGCAAAAGGAAACACGAAGCTTTGCTTTTCCAGTAGTTGATGTTTGATTCCATCAATGTACCTTAGTAGAGAATGTAGTGCTCAGAATTATCCTATACTTCAACCAAGTAGATGTACCAGATGAAGGCAGTGGCGGGACCCAGAAATTCTCACTAGTGCGGGCACCTATTATTTAGACACTTAAATAATATTTAGAGTCAAGCACAATTATATCAAACTAGACCTTTTTTTTTTATAACCAGGGGTGTGGGCCAGCTACCGTGCACCTCAACTAATCCCGGGCTCTAAAGTTAACGGAGTAACCCTCCAATGGCCCTAAAGGGGCTGATAAGACCTAGGAGGTTTCGAACTAGAGACCTTAGGAGGGAGCGAACCCCTAAGTCTCAGGGCTTGAGCACTAGACCAACCCCTTGGGGTTAACATCAAACTAGACTTAACATTCATCTTTACGCACAACCTATTATATATAAGCTTCCAAAAATTCCAATGCTATACTGAGTTCCTAAACATAAGCACAAAACCTAAGTACTCATTGCTAGATTATTTTGTTAGTGTCCTGTCACAGTTGAACCCTCCGGGCTTTCAATTATCTCCGGGTTTTCATAATTGAAAGCGTTGGATGATGGTCTTATTAACAACTGCATTGTTGGATGATCTCTCTCTCTCTCATGTGTGTGTCATCAAACTGTCATTCAACGATTGATCACCATTCTGTTTAGAAATTACCCGATACTTCAAAACACTTATGAAATATGGGTGAAAATACCCTCTCGACTGTACGAGTTGCAACCAGTACCACAGCAATTACACTAAAGGATATAGTTACACTAAAGAAGAAACGGAAA
>JAOTQK010000002.1:10837296-10850979 GCA_025642025.1 Rhododendron ferrugineum
GATTATCGACTAAGTTGGAGAGTAGATATTGTGGGTACATGGTACCGAGTTTTAAGGACCGAAGGAAAGAGCACAACGTTGGTATCCCGGATCACCTTCAGGCGATTTTTGAAAAAATGTTGTATGCACTTCAGATAACACCAGGAATGGAATTCACAGAGCATTTGGACAAGTTCAACAGGATACTGACGGAATCGGAATCTATATCCTCATCATCATACTTTTGATCTCTTTATCCTCATCATAAAAGCATCCAAAGACAATGATAATGAAACGAACATCAAAGGACCACACTGATTTATGGAAGAAATTCCCTTGGGTTACAGGAGGTTATTGCTACTCTCATGTCCCACGAGACATTGAGGAAGAGGGAGAAATTTGGAAGGCGGTGAGCTTTATGCAATCTGCCATAGGGTGGAGATGGCTACGCTAATGGGCATTTAGAACCTTTCTTTGGGTAGAGTCTCACTCATGCAGTCAAGTGATGAACTCCTTGAAATTTCAGTTGTGGTTCTGATTGTAGGCATATGACTGCCAGCCACATGTCCTACAACAAAGTAGGGTTTCCATTGAATGGCAACGCACACAGAGTTTATAACAGCGTAACGTCATCCCTAACAGCATCTAAAATTCTCAAGAGTTTTCGTTACTCAAGCTTCAGAATATATGAGGAGTCCACTGCCCCTCACTGGTTGGGCTGTTTTGTCTCTCAGTGCCCCTAAAGTGTTTGTTTCAACTCTGTTTCGAGGCTACATTGTATAACCAACACTGGTTTATGTCATTCTCAGATTGAAAAGATGTTTGCCTATCCCATGTCACACAGCCAAAGTCTCATCATTTCCAAATTCTTGACAAGCAATTCTGGGTTTCATGTACAACCGCTAAGCAACAAATATGAAAGGAGGATATACAAAGAAAAACAACAGTTAACTGAACAATGTCACTAGACCAAAGAATAAGTATGTAAAGTAATTGACAAGAAGCAAGAGTCCGACCGGTCTTTAAGTGGAAGGAATACTTATCAAAAGTTTCTGTTCAAACTTGTTTAAGATTGTGACCTCTAAAGATTCTAATACTGCTCGTATACTCAAACACATGCAAAAGCTAAGTTGCCTCAATCAAGAACAGATGGAAAACTTGAGCCAGTTAAGCAACAATCGAAAAACTTTTACCCCACAGATGGAGAGTATCAACTACACATAATTGGTGCGAGGATATTGGCTCACAAATTAAGGCCTTATCTTCTGGAAGTTGCAGTACCAGCAGCCGGGATCAGAAGAGGAAATCATAGGCATTATAGGGAAGCCATTGGTTGGGTTGTGTGCCTTATCACCCTTGTATACCTTAGACTTAGACTTATATATACATGTGTGATTCTCCTGTAATAGTGTGGCAAATCACAGTGGAAAGAGAGCTCTGGTGAGGGAGAGAACCAGATTTGTGAGTTGAGTGTGAGCTCTGGTGTGTGGACGCTACTCCTCAGGTAAGTTTTTGTAAACTATTGTGACTATAGTGGAAAATTTTCTCTCCGAAATCCTTGTGTTTCTCTCGTGTTTGATTCGTGTGTGTGGGTGTTTGGTTTGAGGTCCGGGTGTGAGCACAACAATTGGTATCAAAGTGTAGGTGACCTCGGAACACCGGAAAAGAACATGGAATCGCCATTGACGCACTGGTTCGAAATCTGGTCAGAATCGAAGGTGTTCAAAAATCTGTTTTGACCAGTAGGTATTGTGCGCCTCACTCAAACGATCGCAGCGGTGGGTTCACGATCTTGTTTCATCACCGGAATCGTCCGTACACACTGTTGACCGGTGCTGAGTGACAGCGGAAGGTCTGGTCTGTGACAGCGTAGATCGGAGTGCTCAAAATCGACTTTTGAGCACAGGATTGTGATTGTCTGGAGGAGATGATTTCAGTGGTATAAAGAAGTTCGGAGGAAGACGCGCCATTTGAAGGAGGCGCGTGCAAGCACGTTCGATCTACGCTCACGCTCCAGTCTGTGGTGGAAGACACTGACGTGTCAACACATCAGCGCCAGGTGATGCCATGTGGGAGCCAGGTCAGAGCCACGTAGGAGCCAACAAGGATCCAGGTGGTGCCACGTCATCGACACATCAGCAGGTGGGGTCCCAGGTTACCAGGTCAGCAGTATGGCAGTACCACGTCGACATCCCTACGACATGTGGCGTGAAACATCAACAGGTGGAGCTGACTCAGCGTGTCTGGGTGGTACTATTCTGTAACGGCCGGTTCAACAGTACAAGGGAGTTTTTTGGGCCGGTTCAGACTGGATCTAGAAAGGGTTCAGCAGTCCGGATCCAACCCCGCGGTCCGTTTTCCTAGATTCAACTCTGGCAGTTCTGGTGTGGAAGATTTATAGCCGGTAGAGGCCATTTTTGGAGTTTTGAGTCAAGCGGAAGGCCCGAGGTTCTTTGTTTCTGTGGTATCTTGCTGTGAGGGGTGCTAAGCAAGATGGCGGATGTGAGTTTGAGCTCGATGATCCTGTTGGCGGCGACAAATTACGCGATTTGGAATCCGAGGATGGAAGATATGCTCTACTCCAAGGATTTGTTTGATCCCATTGAGTTTGTGGGAGTCAAACCGACAAAAACGAAGACGGGGGATTGGAAGAAGCTCAATCAGAAAACGATTGTGCTAATCAGAGAATGCGTTGGACAGGAGGTGTTTCACCACATAGCCTAGGAGACCGACGCCTATATTCTTTGGAACAAAGATGGAGGCGATGTACCAGTCAAAGACATCGCGGAACAAGGCGTTGCTGATGAGGAGGCTAGTGAATTTGAAGCTAAGGAGTGGGAAATAGGTTGCAGTGCACACGAGTGAGTTTCAGAGTTTGGTGAATCAGCTGGCTAGTGCTGATATGAAGTCCAACGATGAGACGCAAGCCCTTTTATTGCTCAGTTCCCTGCCAGACGACTGGGAGACATTGGTAGTTTCTCTCAGCAATTCAGCGCCAGACGAGAAGTTGACCATGAGCATGGTCAAGGATGCGCTGTTCAACGAGGAGGCAAGGAGGAAGGAGATGGGCACAATGAGCTATCGTGGCATGCAAGCCCTCGTAGGTGACGGACAGGCAGGTCTCAGGAAAGAGCAGGCGGGAGTTCCAACCGTGGAAGATCTGGTCCAGAGGTCACACGTTTACCTGCTATCGTTCCGGCCAGGAGGGGCATATTCGGCGAAATTGTCCTATGAACAAAGCACGGGATGGAAGTGACCAAGTTTCAGAGACAACAAGCATCTTAAATGCTAAGGATTTGGAACAGGCATTACTGGTTACTGCAGGCACGGAGATCAGGAGGTCAGACTGGGTGTTAGACTCAGGGTGCTCAGCCCACATGTGTGCGGACAGGAAGAGCTTGCGGAGTACGAGGCATGCAATAAAGGGGTTGTTAGGATGGCAAACGGAATAGCTAGCAAGATAGTTGGCAAGGGACAGTCCGGTTTCGTATGCCAGAGGGAAGGAGGGTGAAGCTTAAAGTTGTTCGACATGTTACGGGGTTGAAGAAGAATGTTATTTCTCTCGGAGTGCTGGATTTGAAGGGATGCAGTTTCACAGCTAGTTCGGGAGTTCTAAGAGTTTGCAGGGGAGATGGTGGAGTGCTGCAGGGTAAGAAAGTTGGTCAGCTGTACAGGTTAGAGGGGAGTGTTTGGACGGGTGGAGCTACTGTCAGGCACGGGACCACTGGTACAGGAAAGAAACAGGGTAAACAGGGAGCAAGGAGGTCGCAACAACGCACATGGAATAGGCGTACGAGGAATCAGAGGGCCCAAGGCGATTCCCCAGCAAGGACGGAAGCTACAGAGGGTGTGCTGGGGCTCCTAGAAGTTTACAGGAAAGCTCAGAGCACTGAGACGAGGTTGAAGTTGTACAATGCCAGCGACCACGGAAACGACCAAGAGACGAGTCCCATTTGCTCCAGGTTTGATCAGTGATCGATGCACGTCAAGAAGGATGCATGCAGGTTTTGGGGAGGTGGAGTCACAGTCCGCAGAGCGATGATCTTTGAGCGGCACCCTGGGTGGGGGTGCGAGCACCCAACGGCAAATGGCGTGGGACAACAAGGGCACTCCGGTTCAGGTGGAGTGCGGTTGATGGTTCTCTGGATATCACCGGTTCATGGGTTTGTTAGCCAAGGTGGAGATTTGTGAGGATATTGGCTCACAAATTAAGGCCTTATCTTCTGGAAGTTGCAATACCAGTAGCTGGGATCAGAAGAGGAAATCAGAGGCATTAAAGAGGAGCCTTTGGTAGTTTGGTTGGGTTGTGTGCCTTATCACCCTTGTATACGTTAGACTTAGGCTTATCACCCTTGTGGTGAGGGAGAGAACCAGATTGTGAGTTGAGTGTGAGCTCTGGTGTGTGGACTTGTAAATTATTGTGAGTATAGTGGAAATTTCTCTCAGAATACTTCTGTTTCTCTCGTGTTTGATTCATGTGTGTGTGTGTTTGGTTTGAGTTCCTGGTGTGAGCGCAACAATTGCAGATTCCCAAAAGAAGAGTGACTAATAAACATCACTAACGAAACAAGGTATGCGTAGACACACAGATACATAAACATATGCATATACATTCTTGATGCATATGAAATGTGTTACCGATTAGTGGTAACAACTAAAGATCAGTTCTAAACAGAGATGGCTCTCGCATACTTTCCATGTGCTGTCGACTTCTGGAAACATGTTTGTGTCAGTGCGTCCACCACCTATAAAAAAGAAATGTGGAATGAACATGTCAGAATCTACTCTGTCTTGAAGTACAGAAACAATTACAACTTCAACACAATAGTCCAATAACAAAAATAATAGATGCAACCTTCAAAGAACAAACAAGGAACAATACCCACAATTGAAGACGAGCAACAACTGGATTACGACAAATAATGAAAGAAAAAGATATCATCCTTTTTTTCAAGAGTACGTGTCAGTACATCCATGTCACACCCCACACCGAAACTGTCCATGCGACAAGCCACACCAGGTTGAAGAAGATCCCAATAAGATAATATTTTAATTAAATGCGGCACAAACCACCAAGCTCTGGCATACTGGTAGAAACAACCATCTAACGTTCACAAAACCTTCCTAGTAGGTTATCTACAATGTTTCTGCCATATTTAGTGTGTTCGTCATAAAAGAGCCTTTCTCTTTAGTCAACATATGAAAGCATAAGCACAACTGCGAAAGAGAAGACATGGCCAACTCAAAGCCTGCATTCAATGGTGTTGGACACTTGAGCAGTTTTTTCATAATCAAAATCAGGCTATAAAGCATTTGAATTATGCAACAAAACCTATCAAAGAAAGATGGAGCAAAATCTGCCCAAATTCATATTAAATGACCATTTTCAGAGCCGAAAAATATTACTAATGAACAACTTGTAGTCTACGCAACACGCATCTTATGCTATTGACCATGAACTAACAAATCAGAACATTATTTGTCAAGTTTTAACATATTTTAAAACTGGCCCGGACACCTGAGTTATCAAAAAGAGTTTTAACATAGTTTAACAGATCCAACTGTGATCTGCAGTATAGACATTTCAAAGATTCCTCAAGGGCACACACTCTAAAAGAGGCTACATAAAATCTTCTGCACACTATTATTTTCACGATAGAAAGATTTCAGAAATTGTTTGAGACCAGATATGTTAATCAGTTTATGGACAGAAGTAACCTTGTGACAACACATGCAATCTATACCTGGAATCAAAAGGGGCCTAAATGCAAGCCAAGCACCAATACACAAGGAAAATACGAAATAAAGTATAAATGGCAGATCAAAACTAATCTCGGCATCCATTTGAGGCCACACAAATAGAGTCAGCTAATGCTATCACTTGGAGGAATTTGAGAAACAAACTGGATAGACCTCAAGATAATTTTAAAATAAAAATAATAATAAACCCCAACTTGAGAAAACCAAGTTCCATTGAATACTATAACAGTAAATTGGGAGTCTAATTGCACGTGCGCCACCCGCACCCCACCCCAAGGGGGCAGAGAGAGAGAGAGTACAACATGTGACGTCTCCACTAGAAATGTTGGATTTCTCCTGGACTATACTAGATATATGGGATTTCTCCTGAATTTGGGTAATCACCCAGGTAATTGTAATTGTTCCAAACCATCAAGGGCATGTGCGGCACAAGCTCTTCATTACGTCCACACCCAATCCTTTGAGCTTTTCTACATGTATCTTCTAATGAAAATAATAGGTTGACGTCGTCCTTGTACCATTAATATCTTTGTATCAGGAAAATATACATTGCCACTATACAGAGCTTGTCCATTATTTTCACATAAGAACAGATATATCATCATGAAAACCACGATAAAGAACATGATAATTAATCCTAAAACAAACTGAAAATACAGTAATTACATTAAATCACCAATTTCACCCAAGGCCAGTATAAAAGAAATGGTATCTCAACCAACAAGAAAAAATACATAACCACCAAGAAGGAAAAGTGGACTATTCCTTAAAAAACATCAGGCAAGAAGTTCAGAATTCGGCCTGATAGTTACCTGATATGGAATCCAGTGCTAACAAATCATAATCTGAAACAAGGCCAACCTGCACCAAAAATTTACATTTAGAACACAACTGTTTCTCCTGCAAAATGGTATTTCTGAAACGATAGCATCAATTAAAATGCACAAGTTGTTGGATACAGACAAAATAGTTCCAGAATAGATATACACATATGCCTAACTGTCTTAAACTTCATTGTCAGAATGTATCTGTGAACATAAAAGTAGGATCTGTAATCATACACAAGGTGCTCGTGGAAGAATAGACACGAGGCAGATAATACACTGTTTGTTGTGTCTAGTTTCAAAGGTAAGTGTTTACAAGTGAGCACCTCTGGTGTAGATTCAATTCCTTAAGTTTCATGAACTGTGGGAGATGGAATTTCTCATTTTTAGCATCTAGTGAAATACAGTCAATGCTACTGTTCACATACAAACCCTAGAAGCCAAATCTTGGCCTCCAAAATCAAAACTCTACCTAATTGAGCCATATGACCTTTCATCCCCCAAACACATCATCCTACCACCATGAAACTTCCCTCTCAAACATATTCTGAAGCTGAGGCAGTAACCTAGTGAACTTGGAAATGTGGTCATGTCATCATATTTACAACAGAAGCCCAGTTGGAAATAAAACAATCAAATTGCTTCCAAGGTCTGAAAAGTAAGAACCATTCTCATCTGTAATAACAACTGACAAGAATGGCTTTGATAAGATCATTTACTCAAAAAAATTAATTATGCTATTCGTGTCTAACAAGTCTAGTAAAAGGTCACTCACCAAAAGAAAGAAAAACTTCTCCACCAAAAAAAAAAAAAACAAAGTCTAGTAAAACCATGCTGCATAAAGTTTAAAAAATTTCGAGGGAAAAACAGAATTCTCATAGACTAAACTTAAGCATCAGGAAGACCTAATAATCACCTTTTAGAAACAAAGCAAAGCAAAGAAAAGCTAATTAGAAATAGCTAGATATTGACATTAGCATATGAGGCAATTTAAAAAAATAAGAAGTTTATATTCATGTCAGTGTTTCAGATTCAACATAAAGACTGCAATATGCTAAATCATACAAGCAACATGCCATAGGAAAGTCAAAAGAAGAAAACCTACCAATTTCCAGGTGTCATCAATCACAGGGAAACCAGTAATTCTGTTTTCTACTAGAAGTTCCAAAGCTGTATGCATAAAGGTATAGAAATTAGATAAGGACAGAAACATGTTAAGTGACATAGTAAATGGACCTGAAGCACCAGAAATACCTTCATCTACTGTTGTAGTAGGATTTACCACATGCAAATCCTCTTTTCTTGTCATGAAATCCCCCACAGTATATACTCCATTTCTTGGCTGCAACAAAGATAACAAGAAAAACTGATAAGCCTCCAAAATAACTAAAACAAAATGAGTGACACTACCCAATGTTTCAAAAGTAATCAAACAACTCAAACAAACGTGCAATTCATCAAGAGGAACAGTTATCATACCTTAAGAAATTACACAAAAACATATAACCACCATATAAAACATGAGACAGGAGGTGTGGCCTAGACTCTGACTCTTGACGGTCGCCTAGAATTATGAACCAACACACAAGCTAACTGTTGTAGGTCAAGTTGAATGCAAACGAAGTATGGACCAATCATCTTCCTCTATTGGCTGATATGGGCCGACTCTAAAGAAATGACATGCCTAATCAATCGCCATATATGTGTTTAGCATGCGTGGGACACAGACACAACAGGGACATGCCAAAAACACTCATCAGGTCCAGCACCTCTGTCAAGGGTACCGATCTTGACTGTAGGTACCGATAGTGTGTGGGGCCCGCTTTCGGTACAGCCAAGACTGGTACCCTTGACAGAGGTGCTGGGCCCAACACTGCCCAAAGTGTTGGTTTTTGCTATGCCCAACTTGAGTGCATGGACAGAAAGATTGGGTAATCTACATTCAAACTCTGCACTGGCTGAAACTTGCAAAAATGGCAAGAGTAGCAAAATATACGACGACGGTGGAGACATATATTGGTTGCACAAAAATTGTATGAAACATTGTAGAGATTCTATAAGACCCTGTTTCTAGTTCTTTCATTAGTTTGTATTTGTTTCTTTTATCCTTAATTTGTCTTACACATTCTAACGCTACTGTTGCAATTTGACTCAGTGTGAAAGGATTGTTGAACAAAGCAAGCTTCAGGTTAAGCTGCCTTTAGATGACAGTTACGTGTTGGATGAGTTATTGCAAGTCTACCCGGAGGCTATGACTGTCTTCTATGAAAAGACAGCATTTACCCTACACATCACATATCAGAGAAGATTTTTTGGTGAGTATCTATGATTGCATTCATCTTTAACAGCCCAAAAAGAGCATTTTTTATTTTTTAAATATTGATATGTTGAGTTAATATTATATTTTATTTGTATAGTCTGTTATAGTGAGAATTTAATTAAGTTCTTGAAATCTGAGCCCTTGGCTCTGCTATGAGCGTGGGACCTGGCCAGCGGAGCAAGTCAATTCTTTTTCAAGTTAAAAAAATGGAGTTACGAGGTCTTTTGATTGGTTGCAAAATATTGTAGTTCTTCGTCATCAGTTTTTTGTTTGTCTGGTTTGGACAATATCTTGTGTATCTTGTTTCTGTACGTATCCTTTACATGATTCTGGTATTCTGTGGTCTTTTTTTGTGGGATTTTGTTTCAGTTTGTCTTTGGTGTTTTGATCTTAGGGTTGTTTTTCGCGTTTTTGTGTTTTTGGTCCATTCCCACTTTGGTTGTGGTTCCGGGCCTTCTGGCCATTTCTGGAGTTAGTGATGCTCATTTTTGTTGTGTCGTACGTTGCCCATGTTTTCGGTTCACTAGCAACTATACTGTCTACTACAGGTCCTACGACGACCAATGGGTTTATGATGCTTCTGTCTGCTAAGTTTCAATATGTGAATGTTGTTTGCTAATGTTCACTGCTGGTTCTTGTTGTTGCATGTTGTATAGAATTCTGTTAGTGTTTATTTATCTTGACTGTTGTACTTTGGTGGGTGGTTTTGTCTAAAGAATTACAAGGCATTTGATCTCTGATTGTTGAGGTTGGTTTTGTCTAAAGAATTTCTATTGTGCTGTATGCTGCTCCTGTTTCTGGTTCAATAGCTATACCTGTTTCTATGGCAAATACGGGGTAATATGCTGGAGGACGATGTTGCGGCCTACAAATGCAGGTTTTTTATTCTGTCAGCAAATTCGTGCAGCTAGTTTTCTGGTTCTCCTGCTTCTTGGATGTGCTAGTGTTTATGTTTTAGTTTTGGTTTTGATCTTTTTCAGTAACATTGGTGTGGTTCTCTACTTTATGTTTTTGTAGTGATTGGTTGGCTCCTTGACAACTTGGTTCCTATTGGTTTTGGTTATGTAGCAAGATAAGGGACCGGGTGCCAACATAGTTGGGATGTGCTCTTCTTTTCTTTGCGTCCAGGCCATTTTGCATTCGGTACCTATCTCTTCCTGTCAATGAATTTCTTTCTTTGTTGATCAAGCAAAAAAAGAAAATAAGATGCTCTATTACAACTTAGAATGTGTTTTTTATCTTAAATTTATTTATTTGTAGTACATTCTGGAAACTAATACATATGACAAAACAAAATAAGGCTCCATTCTTAATAAAAACACCCTAAGCATTGCATTACTCACCTCGTATTTTAACAAAAGGTGTTTAATCCATCAAAATTTAAACCCTCATCGATCCCACCTCCCCCCAAAAAAGACACTTTTAGTCTTTAATTCAATATTACTTCTTCGTTTGATACAGTGGACATGCCTCGCGGGAATCCCAAGCGTGTCCTAGTGTATACTAAGTATGTTCAAGAAATGAAAAAAAATAAAAAATTAGGACACTTCCAATTTATGAGTCAAATATATATATATCTAGAAAGTGTCTGAAGAGTGCCAGTGCCAGACAAGTTTCTGACACCTGAAATGACCTGTGGTGAGCTGTCAATGTTTCGTAGCTCATACCCATAGTTGTCAGAATCGTACGATTCACAATTCGTATCGTACGATTCGATACGATTCGGTGGGTAATCGATACGAATAGGCTGCCTGAATCGGAAATAGCTACGAATCGTAAGTGAATCAGTGATCCGAATTGCCGAATCGAATCGGTGAATAGTTCGATTCACTTAAAAATTTTGAAATTCATTTTTTACTCTTGTTTTGCTTATTTTGTTGTTTGAAAAGGGTTCAAACTATTTTTTTTAAGGTCTTTAGTATTGTTATATGGATAGATAATAAAAAAAGGAGATTTATTATGAGAGTGAATCAAAAATGAGGAAGATAAAGGGAATATAACAACTCTATAGACCTTCTGAGGTTTTGTTTTGTACTTATAACTCTTTTGTACAAAAAGAACCATAAGTAGGATTTACGAATCATCACTTGGTAGTTGCAATAGAAGCAGCTTACCTAATACTCCACATTATTATCAAATCATTATTTAGAAGAAGGTTTTTATTGATTTAGGCCTAAATCTTTCATTTGTAGTTTAAATTATTGTTACCCTAATCAATAAGCATAGATTTCTATGCATTATAGAAGTAATGAAAGAATCGGAGCGATTCACAATTCGATTTGATTCACGATTCGAAAAATGACCATTTCAATTCTCGATTCGATTCACGATTTGACAACTATGCTCATACCTCTTACCTCGCCCTTCTAGAAAGCCTGTAGGTTACAAGACTACTACAGATCATACTCGCCTTTTATTTTGTTCTATAAGTTCATTGTTCTCAACTCATAGGAACCCTATACTCTTTCTTCATTTATGTACTAACTCGTTTGTCTTATATAGGTTGATGTCAGGAATCCTTAATTCATATGAACCCCAACATTTAACGCTTGATTCATATGCTTGGAATATTCGAAGGACACGTGTTCGATTCTCGGAAACAAGCTCTCCGAGCAGGGATAAGACTGCATATATCAATCATTCCCCAGATCCCGCATGTGCAGGGGATTCGTTCACTAAGTACGCCTCCTAGTTGTAAGCCTCTTAGAATGCCTAGAGTTCTTTGGAATATAGGTGATTGGACATCATTATGGAGGTGGCGAATATGTTTTAAGGACATCATGTAAAACACAGGACTCGGTTTGGTGAAATTGTTTTTTATACTTGAATAGATTATCGTTTATCTTTTCTATTTCCAACGGTCATGTGATTTCAGGATCAAGCCGTAAAGTCACTCGGATATTCGACATTGATGCCATTCGTCTCAAACTAGTGAAGTTTCACCAACTTTGCTTATTGTTATTATCAGTTTTTGATCAATGATGCAATTTGTTATGTTGTTCCTGGTTTTGAAGTTTTATAGATGAATAAAACTTAGACATGTATTCTTCGAGACTGATTTTCCTAACATCATCCATGAGGAATGTTTTCATTGTAATTTTGCAGTTCTCACTGATCACAGAGTGCACCAATCAAAGCTAATTCCATCTTTACTGAAACAAGAACAGTAGAACACTATATACAACCCTTTATTGCTTCAAAAGTACATTAATGAAGAGACATGAAGTTCATGTTTTTGTACATGAATAATGGTTCAAGCGAACCCCTAAGTTCAAAAAAATGTACTAAAATAATAATTTTTTACATGTAATAAAATTTTTCTTTAATATTATCAGCACTAAATTATTCATCTGTAGCTAAAGTAAATGAAAATTCCCTTGAATTTGTGAGACAGTAGATAATATAGCTCAAAAAAATAAATATGTTTATTTTATGTAGAGCGCTGCGTGATATACAATTTTTTTTTAACATTTTTGTCACAGCTGAATCAAAATCCTGGAGCCGCCGTGCTGTATAGTCAACACGGTTTAGACTAGAAGAACAAAGAAAATTCCCTGATGAGAAAACTGTGGCAGTGAACTTTTTCAAGTTTCAAGATTTAACTCGATCAGGACAAAAAGGGACACACAAGCTGTAAATTACAATAATGTAAGCATATTAAAAAAATGGATGTGCACAAGGGGGGATACCGGGACGGAATTGGCCATGAAAGTTGCGGTAGCGGCGACGGAGAAGGATCGGAGAGGTCCCGAGACGGGGTGGATGAAGCACCGAGAGGCGGCGGTGGAGATGGGGGGAAGTCTGGGGCACAGCTGAGAGGATGAGAGGAGGGAAGGAGGAAGATGGTGGTGGACGGTGGCGGTGGTGGAGAGGAGAGAGAGGGGTTGAGATTCCAGCGGAGGAATTGATATCATGTTTCTGTGAATTTTTACCCTCTCTCTCTCTCTCTCTCTCTCGTTCCCAAGCAGAGTGTACAAATTGAGAGCGAGGGTACATGTTGGCCTCCAAAAAACACCTGGTTTTGATCAAGCAAAAGCTATGGGTACATGTTGGAATGGATATACCAGTTAATATGGATTTTGTGGGGTCCATTTCGTGTCTCATAAAAATGATTTGAATAGTTTATTATTTTTAAAATAATTTTTTATGGAGTATTGTAAAAAATTAACTCAACCCAATATTAGTAAAGATTTTTTTTGAATTTGTAGAGACGAAACTACTTAACTGCTCAGTTTCGTCCTTACAAATTCAGAAAAAATTCTTACCGATATCGGGTTGAGCTAGTTTTTTACAGGGCTTCATAAAAGAATATTTTAAAATAACTAGCGATTCGAATAATTTTTGTGGAACCCGAGGTGGGCCCCACAAAACCTATATGTACTCCCTCCATCCCATAATATTTGTCCAGTCCGCAAAACAAGAACGTAAAAATAATATAATTTTTGCTAGGAAAATTTAAATTTTTTCCAACAATTCACTAAATATCGATGAGTTCTTTTAATTTATGAATTTTTTTGAATTTTCTCTTAAAAGAAATGCATTATTTTTAAGTTCTCGTTTTATGGACCGGACCAATATTTAGGAATGGAGGTAATACATGGTATGTGCATAACATATGTACACATAGCACTACTCTTGATCAAGGACAAACATTGATTTTTTTTTTTTGCAGATCAAAAAAAAGTATTTTTTTGTGTGGAGTCCATTACGGTCCTCAATGTTCTAAAACTCGGTACTCGGTACTCGCTCGGCCGGCCACCTTGTACCTTGTAGGCCGAGTACTCGGTGATTACTCGGCGA
>JAOTQK010000002.1:10909430-10920704 GCA_025642025.1 Rhododendron ferrugineum
TTCATGGACGAATCTGTGAATGAGTGAAAAAGAAAAAGCCTATGAATTTCGAGCGAGAGAGAAGTTGAGTTTGCGAGTATTTGGTTATTGGAGTGCAAGAGAGGTACAAGTGGAGGGAGGGAGGGAGCATATTGGGGGGACGCTGCTTTCGGTTAAGCTTCCTATGCCCTCGTCCATCCTTCTATTGGGCAGTCTCTTCTCAGTTATTCATTCACAAGATCTTCTATAAAAACCCCTCTCTCCTTTCTCTCTCCTCCCCTTTTCCAACAAAACCACCTCCTTTTCTTGGTCCTATATCCTAGTATCTGTCGTCTCAACACCCAAATTAATTCATTCTCCAACACCGAGCTCCATATAGAGAGAGAAAATAGTCACAGAGAGAGAGAGAGACAGTTTCGTCGATCGGAATAGACTGAGAAAATGTGGAATCTAAACGACTCGCCCGACCAGATAATCCGAAACGACGACGTCGACGAATCCGAGGCCTGCTCTTCTCCGGTGGACATTGACGACGAAGACAAGGGTAAACGGGTCGGATCCGCCTCGAACTCGAGCTCCTCAGCTATAGTACTAGAAGAGGAGGGCTCAGAGGAAGAAGAGGTAGAAGTAGAAGTCGGGCGAAAGCGCAACAGCAACAAGATATTCGGGTTCTCGGTTTCGGACTCCGACCCGCTCGTGACCCGGCAGTTCTTCCCCCTGGACGAGTCCGAGGTGGGGACGACGTCGGACGAGAGAGAGGCCGCGAATTTCCCGAGGGCCCACTGGGTTGGGGTTAAGTTTTGCCAGTCGGAGCCTGTTGGCGGCGGCGGCGGAGGTGGAGGTGGCGGAGCTCCGACGAAGAAGAGCCGCCGCGGGCCGAGGTCGAGAAGCTCCCAGTATCGTGGGGTTACCTTTTACCGGCGTACCGGCCGTTGGGAGTCTCATATATGGTTTGTCTGACAACTGATTCTCCCCGAAATTTTTGCTCCGGATCATTGATCTTGATGAGATTAATTCGAAAAGTGTAAAAATATGAACTGAAATTGAAAAGAGTACATGATTTTTAAATTTTTAGACTCGTCTCGTCGGTACGAATGATTAATTCAAAAACTATGGCATGAATCTAAAGTTTTCCTTAATTCAAATTTGTGTTTCTAAAGTTTTCATGTTTTATGATTCAGGGACTGCGGAAAACAAGTTTATCTGGGTATGTTTTCTTCTTCTCCTTCCTTTGTTCTCGTGATAATTAAGGGAAAAGGTATCTGTGGCTTTCATAAATAAAAACCCCATTTTTTCTAAGTAAATAAATAAATAACTAATAAAAACCCCATTATTTTTCCTTGGGTTCTGAGATTTGTGAAATGGGTTTGTTTTTGGATGTCTTTACAGGTGGATTCGACACCGCGCACGCTGCTGCACGGTAAGCTTTCCAATTTCCACAACCCAACTTTCTTTCTTTTTTAATTTTTCCCCTAAGCCTGATTTGGTTTAGAAAATGTGAGACTGATATGTGCAAGTGTGTACGTATTCCCAGTGCATATGATAGGGCAGCCATCAAATTCCGGGGAGTGGAGGCCGACATAAATTTCAGTCTTGAAGACTACGAGGAAGACTTGAAACAGGTGAGAGACGAGACTCTCATCTCTTCTTCTTCTTTTTTTCTTTTCAAATTAACGGTTTCAAAACATTTAACGACATCAGTGATATACCTATATATCGGTTGATATCGCGGATAATACTGTCGGTACCTAAGTGAATGACAGTATTGGAAGTCCAAAATCCTACTAGGCAGCGGCCAATACCATTAGTGACGACCTATATTAAAACCCAGATGGGCGATAGAGATTGGGTGTTTTTTCCATTTTTCATCTTGGTTTTTTGTATGATATTATTCTGATATGGAAGATTCATGTATGTGTAACAGATGACCAACTTAACAAAGGAGGAATTTGTGCATGTACTGAGGAGACAAAGTACTGGGTATCCAAGAGGGAGCTCCAAATATAGAGGGGTAACCTTGCACAAATGTGGAAGATGGGAGGCCAGAATGGGTCAATTCTTGGGCAAAAAGTAAAACACCAACTCAACACAACACAACATTACTAGCTAGTACCATCCCCCAATCTCATCATCATCATCATCATCATCATAGTCCACTTCCCTCACTATCCCCCATTTATACCACTGTCTCACCATTTTTGTTCTTCTTCAATAGGTCCATCTTTTCTTGTACTCTTTGCTTTTTTTAATTTAAGTAAAAGTCTTATATTTCATCTGTATCTAAACAGGTATGTCTACTTGGGTCTATTTGATACCGAAATCGAAGCTGCAAGGTACATTTGCTTGTCTTACTAATGACTAAGTACCTAGAAAAATGTCCCAATTTTAGTGTGTTGCATTCATTTTATTAAAGTACTAGAAGATTTATTTTGAATGAATTTATTGTTAGCCGGTTGATAATTAGGAAAAATGTTACGGGTTCGCATTTTGGACTCCTGGATTTTACCAGTTGCATTACTTGCTTTATGGTATGGAGTGAAAAGGAAGTGTTGTACTTTTTTTGGTGTGTAGGGCTTATGATAAAGCTGCAATAAAGTGTAATGGCAAGGAGGCTGTCACCAATTTTGATCCCAGCATCTATGAAGATGAGCTAAATGCCACCGGTAATCAATCATGGCGGTTTTCTTTTTTCTTTTTCTTATTTCTCTTACTTATCAATCGAGTAATACTGGAAAAGATTTTGACGCTTTTTTGTGCAATTTATCTCACGGAGATCAAAAATTCATTTTGTTTCTCCAGAGGGTTCGGGCAGTGCATCGAACCATGATTTAGATCTGAGCTTAGGTAATTCATCCTCAAAACAAAACAGTCGTGAATTGGTGGGGGAAATCCGAAATCTAGCAGTAGATCAGCAACATAATTCAGTGCCTTTTGAAGTTACATGGGGCGATCGGGGATTTAGAAGAGATGGGTACAATGAGAATGAAGCAATGCAGCTTCTGAGCCAAACCCACATTCAATCTCCAAACTCCCTCAAGGCTAATGAAATAATGCAAAGTTATGGGCAATTTGAGAATAGGGGTGAACCCCAAATACTCAACATGGCTACCTCGCAGCTCAGCCCATCAAACTTTCAGGTCAGTATAAAACATTATACCCACTTCCCTATACTCACTCAGAAAACTTACAGGGCCAATTTCTACTAGAATGATGTCACAATGATATTTTTGTAATTTAATGTATCATAACCGGATCTATGTCAACAAGAAGAAAGAAAAGCATTTAATGCGTCTTGGTTATAATACATGCCGAATTTCTACTAGAATGATGTCTCACAGTTTTTGTAACTTAAATGTATCTGAATGAACCGAATCTATGTATGTCAACACGAAGAAAGAATTGGATTTTATGTGTCTTGGTTGTACTACACATCATTTTTACACACAACGATTATGTACATGTACTTGGACTCTTTTGGCCATTTTATTAAGCAACGTATGGTTGTATAGTGTCGTTTCAAAGATATTATGACATCTACGCATCTCCAAAGTAAATGTCGTGTACTTTTCATGGGTGATGACCATATTTGATATTATCTCATATGACACTCTTTTTGTACTAATGAATTGTCAGATAATGATCGGACTTATTTTTGGTCTAAACATTACATCAGCTGATACGCAATTGTGATATCTGACCTATTTTTGGTCTAAACGTTACATTAAATGATACGCAATTGTGATATCAAAATGGGTCATCGCATAACTATTGCATTCTTTGGTTGGGTACTAATAAGTGGGTTTTTTAGTCTAACCATTTTCTTTTTTCTTTTTGACAGAATCAGTGCCCAAGCAGCAGTAATGGAGGCCAAATTGGAGGGAATGGAGCAGACCTTTCTCTCTCCACTAGCAATCATCAACATTGGCAGCAATTCAATCCTCCCCCATTGGCTACAACTGCTGCAGCATCATCAGGATTCCCTCAGCAGAATTTATCAACAACACAACCCCAAAATTGGATCCTCAAATTTAATAATGGGTTCCACCCTCTGATGAGACCCTCATGACCCCTCCATTTTTGTTTTATTTTCTTCTTTTAATTTTTATTTTCAGCTTTTCCTCATGCCATTTTATCCACATGAATTTTTTCTTTCTTCACATGCATTTTGTAAGCATGTAAAGATAAATATGCTTCGAGTTTTTTTCCCGTAAAAATTTATCACAAAAGCAATTTTTAACTACGACATAACTAGAGTTTCTGATTTGGAAGCGAATGAACAATTTATATTATATGTAAAATGTAACTCCTTGGGAAATGTTTACTAGATTTTCATGGTTGTCTATATATACTAGTGATCTAATTGGTAGAGATTATTCTATGCCACAGGCGGAGTAAATAAATTATTTCCTATTATTTGTGGTGATATGGTGCTCACAAAAATGGTGATGTATGGCTCTATTTTGGTGTATTGCAATTTTTTGTTTTTCACTTATTGCTATTGGTCCTATTGATTCTACTCAATCCAATAGTAGATTTTTGTGGTCATTAAAAAATACCTAATTTGATAGCCTTTATGCTTTTGATAGACTGAACTAGTGGAGGGTAGACAAGGGATGCAAGAATGATCTCTACAACTTGTGGTGCTCTATTGTTCTTTGTTTAATTTTGTCAGTTCTTTTGGGTTCTTATCATAGTTGTAGCTGATTTTGTACTTTCCTGATTAGGTAACGCTCTCCCTACTAAAAGTGTAATGACCCTAGGCAAAAGTCACAAGACCTTGCTTATATTGAAGTACTTGTATTTGAAAGAAAGAGGTGATATGTTGAGAAAACTCAACTAAAAATTCAAAAATACCCTTCAACTTACACCCAGATGTACCATGACTACTCTTTTCGACTAGATTCCACAGTTGTCATTATTTCTTCAATTTACCCGGATGTCGAAATTCGTAAAATTGCTACCGCAAGTAGCTGAGATGATTCTTTTGTTTGAGTCATGGCACCATGTGGCACAACACTTACTACGACTGGATTTTGACAACGTCCATAGTCTCTCTATAGAGAGATGTGTGCATATTGTATGACACTTATATATGTCTCCCTGTGTGTACGTATATGCATGCATGTCATCAAATCACAAAGCTCAAACGGCTATCTACTTCTCCTTCCTCCTCTCTACTTCAAAAAAGAAATGGGTAGGAGATGAAATAATACTCCCTCCGTCCTCCAAAGAATGAATGTCTATTTTCACTTCTTATACTTCTCAAAAAATTGTCTTAAATATTGTAATTCATACTGTAGAACTTTGATGATTATTGAAACTTTAGGGACTTAATTTTTACTCTCCTCAAGGTCACAAATTACATTCTCTCTTTCCGAAGACCCAATTTACAACTGATTTTTTTTTTTTGGATCAATAATTTACAACTCTAACTTGCTGGAGAGGAAGAGGAAGAATGTATGGTTTTGAGGGTAGTGATCACAACGAAGGGTGAAGGACGAGGACTAACAAGGTACGAGATGGGATTGTTAGTCCTCGTTGGGATGGTGAAGGAAGAGGCCGTGATCATAGGCAATTGGGTCGGGAATAAAAAAAATTGCAATATCTTCACCATATCAGATGATTCTGTAACCACTTTGATGGATTTTGACATTCGAGATCTTATTGAAAAATCTTTCTGAGCTTTGGAGGTTTAATTGAAGTTTCATTAATTTTGAATACTCATGAGTTATTTGTGTCAAAGTTTAGGGCAGTTCACAAAATTTGTCTACAAAATGGGAGTTACTGCTTCTCGAGAATATCACTAGATGGTGATGAATTGTCACTATCCTCCATGTCCTTTGAATCAGTTCCTTCTCTCTCTCTCATGCCCAAAACCAAAAGCAGTCAGCCATTGCTATTATTATGAGAGTGACTTATCATCTTATGCGATTAACGTTAGAGCTTCATAAAGAAATTAGAGAGAGAGAGAGAGAGAGAGAGAGAGAGAGAAATTTATTAATAAAAAAGTGTTAGGGTACATGCCCAAGGTTTGATTGGTTAACCAAAAATTCGTAGATGTTTGTAGAAGATAAGATCCCATACGAATCCATTTATTTATTGACTAGATTTTTTGACATTGATTACACAACCCATTTTGATATGCTAAAGTTGCGTGCAATTAAACATTAAAAATTAGACGAACGTCATTGTGGGCGTCATCGCAGGTCAATATTATAATCGGCCTCGTACCTTCTAAACTATATTCGTATGTCAATTATTAATCTAAATCTTTTTTGTGTAAAGTAGGTATTACTAAGATAATTAAAGAACACTTGATTGTCTTGTGTTTATGGAAATAAGACAGATGGGTTTCTGTGGAAAAGAGCCAAAGAATCACATGAATCATGTCTTCTTCTTTTTTGTAGTATTTTTATTTTTATTTTTATTTTTAATCCTTTGGCTCTTCTAAACCCACAAGGCCACAATAAGCCAATTAAAAAAAAAGGAGCTATCCCAAGTAGTTCAAAAGAAGTACTACTTTAATTGGGTTTGTTGTTTTTGAGTCCACAAGAAACCTATATGTATGTGGTGGTCCAATTCTGTACTTCATACCAACTGGGGACACTCGATGGATCTTAACTATATATGAAGGGAACAAAGTGCCTCACTCCCAAAGGGTATATGGGGCTAAGGACCATTTTATTAGATATTTTTTTCTTCACATAGGATCTACGAAAGCTATTCCCCTCTCATCTCTATGAGGCATCGTGGGAAATATTTTCAATATCCAAAAGTCCGAAAAGAAAATTTTGAGGCATATCAGAGCATCTTCGATAGTCGGTGGTTCTTTTAAGTTTTTTTTTTTTTTTTTGCATGCTATTTTTCTTCTCCTTTTTGTGTGTTTTATGCGTATTTTTTGAATTTTGTTAGATTTGCCTTATATTATATTTTTTTGAATTTATCATCTGTCTCGATGAGAGGAGTCTGAAAAGTAAAAAAAATATGACAAAAACAAAAAAGTTTGGTCCATAAGAAAACAACATCTAGGGTTAATTTCATCGGGGGCGGCGGCGGCGGCGATGCCTGCCGCCCTCCCCCTCCCCTCTATCTCATTTCCCTCCTTCTCTCTCTCTCTCTCTCTTTCTGAATAACGAGCCTCAATGTTTCGATTTAATCTGATACTCATGGCTTGGAGGTGATACTTTTTATTGGGTTTCTGATCTACCCTCTTGGGTGATTGTATAGGCAGTGATGGCGATTGTTGCGACTTTGGCGGACCTCGCGGAGGAAGGGGTCGCATTAGGGTTTTTTTGGGCGTTGAAGGTGGGGTTGGCCGGCGGTAGGTGGTGGGGCGATGAATGTGGGCTGGGTGGCAGCAGGTGGTGGGGTGATGAAGGTGGGCTAGGAGGCAGTAGGTGGGTTTTGGAGGTGGGTACGACAGAGGCAGGGTTTTTTTGGGTGGCTCCGGGTGGGATCTCTCCGGTTCCAGCTCTTGGGTTATTGGCGGTAGCACTGCTGGGTGCTTCCGGTTTTGGCCCTAACGGCAATGACAACCTGGGCGCAACTCCTGTCGATTTTACACTTTTGGGTTTAACCTGTAACCGGTTTCGGCTTAACGACAATGTGGAGTCGCGCGTCTGAGATGGTAGGTCTCCGGGTCTATCTGTGTTATCCCTTCAACGTCTCGATCAGTTCTTTTGTGACGCCCCGCTCTTGGGAGTTCCTGGTAGTGGTCGACTGGCCTAAGGGTGGTTGGGCCTTATGTGGGGGCTGTCTGACCGATGACCAGAGAGGTCACCGGGGTGGTCCTACATCGCTTGGTGAAATGTAAATTGTGTACTATAAATAATAAATCGACATCCTACCTTATACAAAGCCTTTTCAAGCTGTGGGGGCATCAAAACTCATTGGAACTTCACAATTAAGCATGCTCGCCCTAGAGTAATCGTGGGATGGGTGACCTCACTGGAAAGTCTGATGGAGTTTGGCGTTCAAAGTGGACAATATTGTACAGGGTGCATGGGAGCATATCATTACATCTTTTGTTGCCGTTGTTTGGATTCGTGATTTGACCTAAACCTTTTGGAGAATTCTCTTGCAAGTTTTGTTGGTGCGAAGTCTTTCGTTGGGTGGCGCCGTATGGTGATGGTGGGGCGGGGCGGCGGCTTTGGCTTTGGGCACCGCGGGGTTGGGTTGAGTGGCAGTTGGGGTTGTTTTAGATGAGCCTTTTAGTTTGTTGTCACTTCCAAGTGGTTTGTGCAGGTTGTTTCATTTATTGTGGTTGGCTCTTAGGGTAGTTAGCGGCATATGATTTGCGGGCGGTTTGGGTGTCGATTGGGATGCTTTTCGCTTGTTATGATGCATTGTCCTTCCTATCTTTTTGAATATTATTGTAATTTTACTTTGATTAGTAAAACTTTTCGTTATAGTTCAAAAAAAATTATGATCAAAAGCAACAACAAATTCACTAAAGACGAAAAAATAAGAAATAGCTGTCATTTTTTGTCTAAAGTGTCGTCTTATATTAATTTTTTTCAACATCGGCTCAAATTTTTATACTTTTTTGATTCTTCTTGTTGAGACAAGTGATTAATCCCAAAAATAACAACTAAACTTGACGAAAAGTTGTGAAAAGTAAAAAAGTACTAAAATTTATTTAGACAAAAAGCTTACAAGAATGCACCCGTATGCAAAGTTTTTTTTGGGGTAAATACCCGTATGTAAAGTTACTTCAATGGTACCAAAGTTATCAATTATTATTCAACTACAAACACATACACATACACTCACATCTTTTGGTAGGGCCCACACAAACTGGAGGTGTAATGTGTGTGGGCCCCAATATGAATGTGAGTGTATTTGTGTAAGTGTTAGTGGTTCTAGAATGATTGCCAAAATTATTTGCTTCTCACTTTTCTTTTTTTGGTAATACAGGGTGTTTCTGGCCAGTTTGCACGCACCTCGGACTAATTCCTACTCCTTCTGTGGCATTTTTACATACTTACGCGTGGGGGTGAGGTTGCTGGCAAGAAGAGTCCAATCTGAAACCTTAGATGTGAGCAAACCCTAAGAGCATCCACAATGTAATAATCAAAACCAAAAGGTTGCTAAATTTAGCAATGTGTGCTAAAAAAAGTGCTCACATTGTAATAACCAAACTTAGCAACCTCTTAGGCCTTGTTCGGTTGTGGGTTTGAAAAATTTTTGAGTTTGATTTTTGGATAATGAGTGAGAAGAGAAAATTAGATAATAATTGGGGATATGGATAATGAGTGAAGAGAGAAATGAGATTAATGATTGGATATATGGGTAATGAGTAGAGAGAGAAATGAAAGTAATGATTGAAAATATATGTAATGAGTGGATTTGGGTTTGAAAATTTTTTTCCGAACCCACAACTGAACAAAGGCTTAGCAACTTATCAAATTTTGGCATTTGAATAATCAAAACTAGCAACCTTTTGCCAATAACCAAATTTATTGGACCCCACATCTTCTTATTCAAGTACACCCATCATGGGAAAGTAAAACTCACTCTCCATAAAGGAAATATTTTATTGATAGGTGAAACTCACTCTCCACTTTGGCAAGTGGTTGTGCATTTAACAATATTGATCACTTTATGAATCTTAACAAATGCTCTACACTTTCACTTATTTTACTAGAATGCCATTCAATGTAGACCATTAGATTGAAAAAAAAAAACTGACCGTTAGATTTAAATTTTTGCCAACCCATTTTGATAATGGGCAAAAAGTAAATAATGTGGGACTTGACATTACTAACTTTTTTTTGGGTAAAATTGACATTACTAACTTTAACCACCTCTAAATGGATAATCAAAAGATGATGTGGCAACTTTTGATTATCCAATTTTGATTATTACATTGTGGATGCTCTAAGTCCCAGGATAAGACCACCCAACCATCCCCTCGGGGTTGCTTTGCCCTTTTCTCCTCTGAAAAAAATTATTCCAAATTTTTTGACGGCTTCGTCATTAATGTTTTTATTTTCATTTTTAGTGATTTTTCATCAAATCTTTATTAATTTTTTTACTTTGTGGATGTATAGTGTACCTCTATTCAAAATGTAAAGAAGTTTGTTAAAATGTTTAAAAAATTGACTAAAGATGAAAAATACGCAAACCTATACAACTTTTTTTACCTCAAAAACTTATCTCAAAACTAGGAGCCATACAAGATAGAATTAGGCTGTGTTCCAGAAAGGAAAAAAAATCCTTATTTTTTAAGAAGGCAATTTCAAGTTCAAAAATTATGTGCTTGCGCAAATAATTTTCCTATCACTATGGATCTTATTTAATAGATCTCATTGAGATCTTTAATAAGGTGTAAAAAAAATTAAAAAATTATTTTTCATTTACATTATTTTTGAGTTTGAAAATGTGAAATAAAACTGCTTATTTTTTAAGAAGGTTTCTGGAACGGGGCCTTACTCACCGTGACCGGTGGATCACTCGCAAGGAGGGAGGTGGAGGGCTCGGGCCACCCCCACATTGACCTTGTTAGAAATACTCTATGCGTAGTATAAACTACACAATAAATAGTCATAATGTACTATAGCAATCCCTCCAAAATTCAAAAATATAAATAAATATCATATATAAAAGTACATGGGTCAAGATGTAGTGGAAAATCTATTATGTGTATATGTATGTTTTGCCAGGTATGAATAGCTAGTTATGTTTATTTTGTCGTAGAATACTATTTATTAGATTTCATGCTTGAATTTCAAAGTATATGTAATGAAAATTAAAAATTTCTAAAACTACGTGAATATGTGAATTCAAGGTTCTAAGTTGCTTCCGTCCCTCAAATTCTAGCTGCGTCCTTGATCACTCGAATCATTTTATAGAGGATTTCACATAAAAGATAGAAAGACCCAAAGGCTGATGTGACATAGCTCCTTATTATTCCCTGGCCCTCTTTCTATCAGGGATGAAACAGTTTGGCCACTGAAAATTAATAGTCAAGTAATGGGAGGTTTATGTTTTAAATTCCCTTGTCAAATAAGAGTAATAACTAGCTATGATCACTTAGAGAAATGACCTAGGCTCCGTTCCGGAAACCTTTTTAAAAAATAAGTACTTATTTCATCAACTTCTTATTCCACCTTCTTAAAAAATAAGTACTAAGTACAAAAAGTTTTTTTCACATTTTCAAACTCAAATATAACATAAATGAAAAAAAAAATATTTTTTTTTGCACCGTATTAAAGAACTCAATGAGATCTATCAAACAAGATCCATAGTGATAGGAAAATTATTTGCGTAAACACATGATTTTTGAGCTTGAAG
>JAOTQK010000002.1:10928882-10939224 GCA_025642025.1 Rhododendron ferrugineum
GTATAATGTGTCAGACTTTGTAGATGACCAGGGAGAGCTGTACACCTTGGAGGCTTTCGGAGCCGAGGAGCTGGCTATGATGGAAGAGCAGGCGAAGCTGTAGATAGGAACCCTAGTTTCTTTTCCTTTGTTAAATAAATGTACCCTTGTGAGAATTTGCTGTAATAATGAGCCAGACTCTATTTAGATTTTCAATGAAAAATGTCTATTTAACGTACCCAAAATTAAATGTTTGAGCATGATTACATGAATTTATGGATAAAACAGGCATGATGAGTAATATAGAGTTGGATGATCTTGCTAGTTTAGTTTCAAGATTACAATGAATGATTTATGTGTACATATGTGAAAAAGCCCTACCGCGGAGTCTATGCATGAAAACGAGACACGGAAATTGAGAAAGTTAGAAACATAACACCTAGGGTGTGGTTACTGAAAAGACGTAATTTGCAAAAGAGAAATATTTTGGAAACCGCAATGTGGCCGGACATGGTAGCCCATTGTGTGGTGTGTGTGTGTGTGTGCGCGCGCGCCAATGGGAACCCGGTGCGGCGGAACCATTGTGAGGATACTCGGGAGACCGGAACGGCAGAACCAAGGTTGGGTGTGTGGCTTGGTTATCCGCGGAGAGGAGCCAATGCAAAGTCTTGTGTGTCAATGGGAACCCGGTGCGACGAAACCATTGTGAGGATAGTCGGGAGACCAGAACGGCGGAACCGAGATTGGGTGTGTGGCTTGGTTATCCGCGGAGAGGAGTCAATGCAAAGTCTTGTGTGCCAATGGGAACCCGGTGCGGCTGAACGATTGTGAGGATACTCCGGAGACCGGAACGGCAAAACCGAGGTTGGGTGTGTAAATAATGATTTTGAAAATGTTGATTTGGCAAATGAAAGGTGAATATGGCGACACGGTTTACAAGAAATCGCATAGGAGAAACTCAGAAAATCTTGAACACCAACATTAGTAAATAGTGAATGTGGATGTGTCATTGTTAACTGTTAGATAAGCATGTACCATGTGGAAATCGTTATCTGTATGATGTATTGTTTCTAAGTTAAGGGTTAGTAGGTATGGATCATCCTATTGGGCTCCTGTAGCTCATGATGTTATCTTTTGGTGACCCTGACTAATTATACTGGAGGCGACGTTGGTATAATGTGTCAGAATTTGTAGCTGAACAGGGTGAGCTATACACCTTGGAGGCTTTCGGAGCTGGCTAGGATGGGGGAGCAGGCGGAGCAGTAGATAGTAACCCTAGTTTCCCCTCCTTTTGTTGAATAAAAGTACTCTTGTGAGAATTATGATGTAATAATGAGTTAGACCCTATTTAGATTTTCAATGAAATTATCTATTTAACGTTTCCAAAATTAGGGGCGTTACAACATGGTATCAAAGCCCCGCCCTGGGCAAAGTGGTGGGTAGAATGCGCTCTGCTGCCACGGACCCCAGGGGAAGTTGCTGGGCCTGTGCAACGAGGACATTGCATCGCTAAGGGGGGTAGATTGTGACACGCCGCTTTCCGGCGGCCGGCAGTACTGCAGGATGGCAGGCTTCGTCCGGACAGGAGGGGGCAAGTCATGGTTTATAAGAAAAGATATCTCCTACTTGTCCAAGGCCTTTTAAAGCCGTGAGGACGGGCCAAAGTGCATAGGAACTTCACAGTTAAGCGTGCTCATCCTAGGGTAGTTCAGGGATGGATGACCTACTGGGAAGTCTATGGGCTTTGGGCGTCTAAAGCGGACAATATTGTACAAAGATGGTGCGGGTCGTTACAAAAACTGAACTGTATTGATACACAAAATGACGTTATTTTGGAATCCCTCCATCAATTTTTGGAGTGCTAAAATCAATATATAAATGCATAATCTGACCCCAATTACAAAGGCCCTGCACTTTCTGCCTAAAGATTGAAATAACTCCAATTAAGTGCATCACTCCCTTTTAGTAAACATAGAGCTTGTATCAAGAAGAGAGGTCCTCGAAGTATATATTTAACTCGGAAAATCTGTTTGTAGCTAATTAAAAAAAAATGGCACAACGATAAAGCTGATTCTTTGTGGGTGAAATGGAACCGCGTTTACATGCATTATTAAGGAGAAGAGCCTATGGGTCTTGTCTGTTTTCTACGTACTGGTTCTTCAAGAGTTAAGCTTTTTAACCGGAGAGCTTCTAATTGGCAACCTCTAATTAAATACTTATGTGATTGGGATGGAAGCGAGACCTTCACCTTCTTATGGATAGACAATTGGCACTTGTTTCGGGGCTCTTACATTTTGGGTATGGTGAGAGGGTGGAATTCAACTTGAGAAGGTCATTGAGAGCTAAAGTGCATTAATATTGTTGCGACGGATAATTCCAGAATGCAGATTCCAATACATTTGATAAATACAGATTACAAAGCACATATACAGAATATGAAATAAAGTGAGATTTGTAACATCGAACCGAGCCCTGTATCAGTCTTCTTAAAACATATTCACCGCCTTACCGTTGGGTGTTGGAGGTTGACCGGCATCTGTCTCCCAGGATAGAACAGTTAGACCACGGCTATCGAAACACCACTAGAAAGCCGTCTTGGCGAATTGAATGCTATGTCTGTCTCTCTCTCTCACACAAGAATGCTATCAGAATGGACTTTTGTATTTCATGGAACTCGTACATAATGAAGAATGAGATGCCCAATATATACACCCCTGGTAGCTATTGTAACAGCCAGAATATTAAATTCGGGGCCTTGAATACCCAGCAATGAATGGGGGAAAACGGCTGGAACTGTGATCTTCACCTTTTATCCTAACTTCAACATGCCACTAGCTGATCCTCATCTGCTAACAGCTCTAAAGGTTCAAGTTCAAATTAGTGGTGCGTCCCAAATTTCCACTTCACCCTCTCCTAGAAATGAAAGGGGACACCACATAAAAGAGACAGCTGGCCTGAACATATTGATGTCACTCCTCTGTATCGGCTGAATCACTTTTTTCAGAGGAGTCATGGAATGAACCCAGAACACTACCAACTTGCTCTTCAAGAACTCCAGCAACTCCAGTCCGAAGGTCTAATCGAGCCCACAACTTCTCAGTGGGCATGTGAAGCATTTTATGTGCTGATAGCGGCTGGGATTTTGAGGGATTCGTCCAGATACAATGAACCCGAAAGAGAGACCCTTCGATTGCCTCGGTGACCCTCCGTGTGCATAAAATAGAATAATGGAGTCTAAAAAATGGGACGAAGGGAGTATCTTTTTTAGTTTCGTTTCTTGTAAATATGAAGGCATAAGAACTCAATTGGGACCTTTATAAACTCGATCAGGACCTCTCCATGCCCACAATATTATGATCGTAATCGTTATTATACTAATGGAATGATCTTGTTCGTCAAAGAAAGTGGTTGTGATAATAACTCCAACCATATTTCTAGCCATTGATTCGTTTCCTGTTTTGGGTTACCTATTAAGAAAGTACACCATAAAATACAATAATGCCCTACAAAATTAGGTAGGCACAACCAAAATCCACGTTTTATAGTGTACAATGCATTTCCAAGTAATACTAAAGTAATAGAAGTTTCACGAACCTTACTGTTTTAGGTTGCTGACCAATTGCCATATAGTACTAACCTTTCTCTTTTCTTTCATTTTTTGGCTAGATAGTAGCCGTAGTCCTTAATCACCTGTTCTCACACCTAACCTCTATACCTTATGGGCTCGATTGGATGCGGGATTAGATTTGGAGGTATTATGTAAGAAGGGGAGATTGGATAGTATAGGGTATTATGTAAGAAGGGTGGGTCCACATTGATGTGATGGGGGAATTAAATAATACTTGATTTGGATGAGGGATAAAATGGGAGGATAAAGTTATTTTGTAGTTGAAATGGAAGAGAGATGGGATATTAGGAGGGGGGATTCCACAATGCCGGCTCAAACCCTAGCCATATGTAAGCCCCTCTCAGGGGGTATTAAGGGGGGTTATGGAGGAGGGGGTATTATCAAATCCCCCGGTTTTTGTCTTCCCAAACCACGCCATAGAACCCGCCCCACGGATTAGAAGGGGGGATTGGACAATACCCCTTTATAGTGTGGCATCCAAACGAGCCCATGTTCCCTTTTTCTTTACCCCACAGTTCTAAGTTCATTAATGAGATTAGATTAATTATCACACCTGTATAACTTCACTATCAAATGATACTACACGTATTTTTCATGCATTAGGTCTCTTTCCTTTTTAATCAGATATCTGAGCTAGTTTGCGCGCACCTCGACTTATTCCGGGACCCTGAAGTAACGATCGGACAAACCTCCAATGACCCCGAGATTTGGAATGTGGTGGCTCTGTGGAATTTTTTATGGCACTTTTTTTTCTCAACCAGAGTTAACTGGTTTGGTACATTAACAATATGCATACATGTCTAAGTGAAATCTTATCGTAGATACAGGGCATAAAGTACACTTAACAGCCCTCAACTCTCTCTAGGCCGCAGCCAACCCCCTGAAGAAAACAATTGGCACAGTTCTCCCCGTAATGTACTAATTCATTTCAATCTAAATCCTCAAGGAAGGCAGAAAATTGCAAGGTGAGCTGCACATGAATGTCAATTACAACCAATACGCTGAGTACTTTTTTTAACAAATGAAAATTTGCAATTGTACATCTGTTTTGTATGACCTATCAACCTTCTGTTGGCAGTCCGTTATCAAATAAATCGGAAAATTGCAATGCGAGCTTCACATGAAACTTTATAACCAATAAACCAATGGAGGGTTGAAAGCTACAATTTATTTTGAACAAATTAAAATTTGCTCTTCTGTTCAAAAAATTAAAATTTGCTCTTGTACAGCTAATTTGCATGACCAGAAAGTGAAAAGTAACGCCAGTTACTAATTTGATTTTTTGATAGGCCTTGTGGGATAACCCATGCTTACTGGGGGCAAAAAAGAACAAAATATAAAATTTGAAATGTAATAATATCTGTGAATGCCACAAAGTAGTAGTCAGTACTCAATCTCTATATAGTACAAATCTAGCAATGTCGTGGAGTCCCGCTTCCTTGTAACACTCCGCTATTCGCTCCAAGAAATCACCCCATTTCCCTTCAACAGAGGCTAAATCTAACAAAAAGGCAGCCTTGTCCAATGCAATCTGCAAAAGGAAAGTGAATGCTGAGAGAGAGAGAGAGAGAGAGAGAGAGAGAGAGAGAGAGAGGCATGCAGGTTTATAGGTGCTCAATCTTCATATTGCCACAGAAAATTTTGACAGAAATCGAAGCTTTACTTGGCTGAATCCGAAGCATTTTGATGGAAATCGAAGCTTTAGTTAGCTGAATCTCAAGCAATACGGAGAACGATAAAATTGGAATGGATCTGCTTACCTAAATAGTATGAAGGTGGTCTTGGGTTTAAAGCCCTGGAAAGTTTGAACAAAGATAGTACGCAACGAAAAGGCATTTATGGGCTCTCACAAAGAAGACAGATTCCTTATGGGCTATGTCACATGGATCGTCCTGGATGTATAAAATACCCATGACGGACACTCGACACTCGTATAAGGGTGTGGAATCCGTATCCAACATATTTAGTTGAAAATACACCAGGCAAATGTACTCTTTAATCTGAATTGACCATAAATTATGCATAGAACTCCTATATTGTACATGAAATGCCACAAGGCAGTTTGTAAATACTATTTATCTGAGAAAATAAAAGAAAATATAAAAAAAAATTGAATATTTTAACAAATATACATAGATAGATACCCACACCCGATACCCGCACCAAAGTCCATGTCACATTGCTTATGGCTAAAGTGGGTGCATGGCGCATACATTTGTTATCAAAGAGCAAATGTCTATGGCAGTCAACAAGGCCTTCACAAGACAAGATTCCTCAGAGGTTTTTGGTCTGGTTAAAACATAAAAATCTCAGATGTGCTTTTATACATGTAGTTTTCCTCTCATCCCTCTAAATCCCAATCCCTAAATCTCCAGATTTTTACATTTTTTGAATTTCTTAATTCTTACATTGCATAACCATATTCCTCCAGCATTTAGTTTTCTTGTTTGAATTTTGAAACACTCCTATGGGGAGGTTATCCTGTACAGTCTCAGAGATGTGATTGGCGGTTAGCCAGAGAGGAATGATGTTTTAATGGGATTCTTGGAGGTTATCCAGTGGAATCCGGACTTGTTGGAGTTTATCCACAGAGCCCAATTGGAGACGAGAAATGAAGCCAGGGTATGCAGTTGATTGTTGATTCGTAACCTTAGGATATGCCCAGTTAGAGTACCAGGTTATAGTTTATATACTCCAAAAGTTACGGTTAGTTCCTTGTGGGCACAGTGGTTACGGTTAATTCCCTGGGAAATACATCCTTGGGAGGCTGTTGATGACTTCGACTAAGTAGATAACCTATGCCGTTTCATCAGGGCTCCCGGTTAACATGGGAGGATGTTTTTCAAAGGAAGAGATTCTAGAACTCACTAAGTTAAAGGCTAGTAATTTAAATTGATCATTCACTACTTTAATCATTTTGTATATCTTGTTATCTATAAGTTATGGGTTTTGGGTAGGAATTAGCTATTGAGTGATTATTCGCTCATGGTGCTATTTTGGCCCTGGCATTTTACGCCGGTATCGTGGGAGAAGTCGGAGAACAGTACAATTAACCTGACGATCAGTACCCCGTTGAAGAGCCCCCAGTCCAGAAAGGCGAGTTTGGCGAGTCCAGGAAGGGGAGTTTGTCTAGCCACGTTTTGCGACTAAGTGTGTTAGCAACCACATTTGCTTTTCTTGGATGATAAGACAACATAAAATTGTAGTCCTCCATATATTCCATCCATCTTTGTTGTCTCATGTTCAGCTCTTTCTGCGTGAGCAGACTTCAAACTTTTGTGATCAGTGAACACCTCGAACGGTTCTCTGTACATGTAATGGCGCCAGGGTTTGAGTGCATATACTACTGCCGCTAGCTCTAAGTCATGAGTTGGGTAGTTTCTTTCATGAGGTTTCAGTTGTTGCAATCTGTAAGCTATGACCTTTCCATTCTACATTAACACACTGCCCAATCCCTCTTTGGATGCGTCACAGTACACGGCATATCCCACATTCCGTTCAAGTATGATTAAAATGAGAGCACTAGTTAATCTCTCCTTAAGCTCTTGGAATGATTTCTCACATGCTTCATTCCATTCAAACTTAACTCCTTTCTGACAGTCACGTTATTGGTTTACCTGAAATTGAGAAATCTTGAATGAATCTCCTGTAGTATCCAGCTAATCCCAAGAAACTTCTAATTTCAAACACTATTAATGGTCGTTTCTAGTCCATGACAGCTTCTACTTTGCTGCCATCCACTGAGATTCCTTTTTTTTACACCACGTGTCCTAGGAATTTGACTTCTTTCATCTAGAATTCACACTAGCTGGCCTTCACATACAATCTATTATCTCGAAGTACTTGAAGTACAATTCTTAGGGCTTTTCATGCTCTTTCTCTGTTGGTGAGTACACAAGAATGTCGTCAATGAACACTACCACAAACTTGTTCAAGGATGGGGCGAAAATCTTGTTCATCATACGCATGAAAATGGCGGGGGCATTGGTTAGCCCAAATGGCATTACTACAAACTCATAGCGGCCGTAATGGGTACGGAATGTCGTCTTAAGTATGTCACTGTCTCTGACCCTCAATTGGTGATATCCAGACCGTAGATCTTCGAGAAACAAGTCGACCCTCTCAATTGGTCAAATGAGTCATCTATTCTCAGAAGAGGATAACAGTTCATGATTGCCTCCGTTTTGCCCGTTACCTTGACCGTTGTTTCCGTGCGACCCATTTCTCGTTTCCACCATCTAAAATGTTTTTATAATCTCCAGTTAGAGGGTTTTTCATTTTTGTATTTAAAGAGCATGATAAAACGATGAATGCAATAATATCAATGTGACAAAAAGCCATTTTTTTAATAGATAAGGTAGAATTAAGGTTTACATCCATGTACATGTTACAAATTAAACCTATTACTAGTATTGCCAAGCAATACACATATGCATACAAGTGCTCCGAATGTTTATCGACCATTCCCTTCTTAATACTACCAACTACGGTGCTCTAGCACAACCCTATTCTAATCATCGAATGGTAGTTCCTCTGGATCTTCATCCTCTCTGAAGATATGTTAATGTAGACCGGGGGTGCTGCCGGTGGCAATGCAGATGGTCCAGAGCAGTAAGATCCCATGCTCTCGGGTGAAGGCGGGCGGCACGAAACATACGGCTGGGCCAAAACCTCTGCTCTCAATTTGTCGTACTTCGCATCATCCTTCAGAATCTTGTAAGCTTCTTGGTACTTCAAGATATGATTCTTCGTTCGGTGGTACACTAGTTGCTTCTGCTTCCCTTCCTCAGCAATTGCGTAGTCCTCGAACACCTTCTTAATGTCGTGCTTGATGCTCTCTTCAGCCTGCCATTTGAGTCTCGCTTTGTGTTCGCGTTCATCATTGGCTTTTATCTGACGTCCTCGCTCAGTATAGCGTCCATATGTATCGAAACTCGAACCATATGATCCTGATGAAGAAGAGCTCGACATTCTACATTTTAAAATTTAATGCTTAATTAGTATAATCTCCATAGTTTAGGGAAAAATATTATAATAATAATTTGGCACATGTGAAGGCAGTAAATATACATACTTAGCATAATCTCCATACTTAGTAAATATATACATAGGGTTAATGCCCTCACCTGCGCCAAATTATTATTATTATATTTTTTTCCTAAACAATGAAGATTATACTAATTAAACATTAAATTTTAAAATGTAGAATGTCGAGCTCTTCTTCATCAGGATCATATGGTTCGAGTTTTGATACATATGGACGCTATACACAGTGGCGGAGCCAAGATTTGGGCGCGGCGGTGGCACCGTTCAATGAAAATCTAGTTAAATATTGTGCCAAAAAAAATGAAAAAAAAATAAGTGTACATCATACAATTAGGTTTTGTCGTGGGCTCTTTTTTTTTTTTTTTTGAAAAAGAAATAATTGCTTGCTTCAATTCTCTTATGATATGCAAATGCAAGATATTACGATATTATTTTTTCTTGATCCGAACCAACCATTCTCTAAGTTGAAATTTTTACAATATTTGTACAAAGTGTTTATTAATTTTATTTTTTTTTGCACACCCTTAAATACCTAGTTGTACCACATTAGTCTTTTTAAAAAATGTGTTCGAGTGGATCAAGTAAAAATTTAATATCCACATGGTTCACATACCTTTTCAATTAGTGAAAAGAATTACAAATCTTGTGAGAATTTAAGCCAAAATTTAGAGAGGGAGAGAGATAGAGCACAATTAAATAGTAGTAGGATATAATTAAAAACAAGAAAAAAAAGGAAGTAGTCAAGGGGAATCTAACCCAGACACAATGTCTCAATTGTACACGCTCAACCACTCTGCCAAAACAAAGTTCTATGTGAACTGTCATACATATTTTTTATTTAACCTATCTATGTATAATATATATTGGATATTTTTGAAACGGGGGTGACACATGCCACCTCCCCCCACTAGCTACCTCAGCCACTGGCTATACAAAGCAAGGACGTCAGATCAAAGCCAAGGATGAACGCGAACACAAAGGGAGACTCAAATGGCAGGCTGAAGAGAGCATCAAGCACGACACTAAGAAGGTGTTCGAGGACTACGCAATTCCGAGGAAGGGGAAGCAGAAGCAACTGGTGTACCACCAAACGAAGAATCATATCCTGAAGTACCAAGAAGCATTCAAGATTCTGAAGGATGATGCGAAGTATGACAAATTGAGAGCAGAGGTTTTGGCTCAGCCGTATGTTTCATGCCGCCCGCCTTCACCTGGGAGCATGGAATCTTACTGCTTCGGATCATCTGCACTGCCACCGGCAGCACCCCCGGTCTACATTAACATATCTTCAGATTTGGAGGATGAAGATCCAAAAAAAACTACCATTCGATTATTAGAATAGGGATGTGCTAGAGCACCGTAGTGGCAGTATTAAGAAGGGAAGGGTTGATAAACATTTGGAGCACATGCCTGCATATGTGTATTGACTTGGCAATACTAGTAATAGGTTTATGTTACATGTAATTTTGTAATTCGTAACATGTAAATGGATGTAAACCTTATTCTACCATAGATTATCCATGGGAAAAAAAATGACTTTTTGTTACATTTATATATTATTGCATTCATCATTTTATCATGCTCTTTAAATACGATAATAAAAAAAAAACCTTAAGGCTCCGTTCCAGAACGAAAAAAGAAGATTATTTTTTGTTGAATAAGAAGGCTTGTTCCGGAAAATAAGAAGGC
>JAOTQK010000002.1:10939324-10955735 GCA_025642025.1 Rhododendron ferrugineum
ATTTACATTATTTTTGAGTTTGAAAATGTGAAAGGAACTTTTTATTTGGGAAAAATAAGAAGGTGGTACTTATTTTCAAATAAGAAGTAGATGAAATAAGTACTTATTTTTTAAGAAGGTTTCCGGAACGGAGCCTAAGTCAAGATTATATGAACATTTTAGATGGTGGAAACGAGAAATGGGTCGCATGGAAACAACGATCAAGGTAATGGGCAAAATGGAGGTCCACAGCCTAACAGACAGATAAGAGCGCAAGACCTATTTCAACTTATGCTGTTATGCAGGCCTTTATCGCCACTGCCAATGCCAGGCCACAACAACCACTCGTCGAGCCACAACCACGTGGAACACTAACCAGAATGAATTTTGCAAATGTCGACCGCCCACAACACGGCAACCATGGGAGGATGTTTCTCAAAGGAAGAGATTATAGAATTCACTAAGTTAAAGGCTAGTAATTTAAATTGATCATTCACTACTTTAATCGTTTTGTATATCTTTTTATTTGTAAGTTATGGGTTATGGGTAAGAGTTAGCTATTGAGTGATTATTCGCTCATGGTGCTATTTTGGCCCTAGCATTTTACGTTAGGTATCGAGGGAGAAGTCAGAGAACAGTACAATCAACCTGACGATCCCAGTCCAGGAAGGGGAGTTTGTCGAGCCCTGGGTGTCATACTAGGAGTATTTACTTTAAGTATTGTATCTTCCATTCCAAGAAATGTAATCTTAAATGATTAACTCTGTATCTTTTGTACGACTTAAATTATGTTTATCTTTAATTCGAATTATAAGACTTCTGTTGCTAAGCTCTGTTTTGAAGGTTAATTAACTTAATTTCATTTTTAAAGTTATTAAATCAATTAAAAATTATTTAATTAACGTTTTCGAAAATCGGGGCGTTACAAGTTACAACTGTAACTTCAAGAAACCGCCCGTGGTGATATTTTTCTCCCTTTTTTTGTTTGCAACAAACCACCTACTTTACCCATCTCCCTTCATAATCTTCTAAATCCATGAAAACTCTCACATTACTACTCCCTCCTTCATTTTGAACCACGCCCCCAGTTCAGCCCAGTGCTCACCCACTCACTTTAGGAGTATCTCCCTTTTGCTCTTCTACAAAGTTGGCTTTTTCTTTGGTATAAAATCTAAGTTTTCCCAAAATAGAAAAAACTTAAAAACAAAGGAATTTTTGGAAGGGCAATAATGTATCAATCATTACAAAACCTGAGCCGGTTCCTTTCCCTTCCTCAGATCTTCTTGCTTGCCTTCCTCGGACACCTTATCTTCTATGTATTCAATTTGTTCATCCTCCCATTCAGCAATATCAGCAACTTCCTGCATATAATCCAAAGAAAGCAACACAATGAGTTCTGCAGAGAAAGAACCACCTTCTACAAATTCCATGGTACAGACTGAGCAACAGAGGATTCAATATGCAAACAACCATCTTTTATGTTACTTTTGAATCTTGAATTTCTGGGATGTGCCCATGAAAAAGAAAAGGGAAGACACAAAGATCAACAATAACAGTGATTCGTTTCACGAATTCCCTTCCTTCTATTTTTCCGCAGAACATTCCCACAATAATCTAAGATCCAAATGCAGCCTGAAGGAGCCAAACCTTGTATTTGCAACCTAAAGTCCACCATGGTGATTTCAGAGCCCCCCTCGCAGCACTTTTAGCTTCATTTTTACGGCCGACCCTACAATAAAACAAACAAAAAACAGCTAAAGAACACTTAAATACATTAACTGAGTTACTTTGGAAGTAGCGAGGGAAGGTCTCTACAAACTTCAGTAAAATCTCTGCATTAAATACGAAAGGGCGTCCAAATCCTGGAAAATGCTCCTTCTTTGTATAGAACTCCCCAGTTACCATGGCCGCAACCTTCCACCAGCATGGAGTACTTAGTAAAGTAAACAACTTACAATTGCCCAACAAATCAATACTATTAAGGTTAGTCTTACATGGTCACCCTTTTCAAAATGGTTCATCACCCTACGTTCTATGATGTCGGGAAACAGGCCAACCTGAAAACAAACTATTCACTTTGGCAGTTCCTCACAATTTGGATTCTCGATTTTCAAAACAAAAAACTTTCCTCAACAGTTGGCACCTTTTTCAGGAGATATACGTCTAAGTTCGAAACTTCTGACGCTGCAAAGTCGCCCTTCTTATAGACGTTCTCCCCAGCATCAGCTGCAGCATGAAACAGTTCATTGACACTTTCCAGAGAATTTTTGGCATCTTCTTCAACGAGGATTCTATGAATATACTGGTCTACCTGCATTTGGATCAGAAGACAAAATTTAGGTACTTGTCTATCTGTCTAAGTAGTGCCAACTTCCCATAGAAGCTCCAGCAATGGAAGCTAACCATTGGTAACTCACATTCTTGGCTAAAAGCCACACACCGTACTTACGAACCTCCACCACTGGCATATCCATCCTGTATGCATCAGAAAATAGTAATGCAAAAGAAAGATGTTGAGAAAATAGTCTGCAGTGTTCAAAATCTATACCCAGGTGGAGCAGTAGGCCATCTCAGCAATGCAGTTACAGAACCTATAAACAATGGAACTTTTTTGAACATTTTTTGGAACAAAAAAAAAGGTAAGAGGAACAATTATTCAAACAGATTTCAAATGCAATGATTATACAAACCTGAGTTGCCTTTTGCAAGAGGAATCACCAAGGGGATAAACCCTTGTTTAGCTCCAGGAGGAATTATGGGTTCGCCTATTGCAATGTGACAAATATAACAAGAATTATTGAAATAGTTCAATATTTAGAAGTGAAAGCACGACACGTATTTTAAACATAACTATCAAGCACACAGTATGAGGCCTAATGGTCATGAGACTCATGACAAGGTACTTTTGTCTACTAACAAGTAAATTAACATCAGATCACAAGTAATTTATTCACTGAATGGCAATCTCACAGGACTGTAAAACGTAATTGGGGACTCCATTTAGAAAACATTGATCCATGATGCAACATACAAAAATGAATTTTCTGAACAGAAAGTCACTACTTATGGGAAACGCACTTCAACCATTAACAATTTGACAATCTTTGACATGGTGAGCTACAATTTATTACACAGAAGTCAATTCACACGGAATATTTAGCGCTCAAAACTTGTACATAAAGAACAACTGTAATTTTAATGTAAAACCATGAAGCACAGTGCATAACCATCACAATAAATTTAGAACGTATAAATAACATCATTCACATACTAGTATGTAGAAGATTGGGGCCAAGATCCAAACTCAAAGGATGAAAGTAATGAAGGAGTTGATTGAGTTGCAAAATACTTACATCCCCATCATTGGGGCTACACTTTGGATAGGTTACAGAATATGGGTTTTGGAGAGCGACGGAGTGAATAGATCTGGGAGATTATTTCCAGTGCTTCATTATAAGTTTTGATGAATGGGTTAGTACTACAAAAATAGGGATGAAGAGAGGTATCAGACAAGAGATCCAATGTCCCCTTTTTTCAGGTCAATGTAGCTCTCTCCAAAATTTGCCTGCCTTGTATGAATGCATACTGAACTTTATCAACCAACTAGTACACCAATGCTTTCATTGCTTGAGCTAGGATCCTGGCCACAATCTCAAATATACTAGTACGTGAAGGATGCCATCATGTCTTAGCTCTTTTTTGGAATTTCTTGTTATTGTGAAAATTTCTTCTAATTGTTCATGCATTATGTTTCAATACGACGTTAAAATTCAAGTTTATCGATTTTTTCTCTAGATGTTTTGTATGAATTGGCTTTGGTACATTAATGCCTTGTTCTGTAGCCAACTCCAAAATTTTTGGGTTCGGTTTTTAGGGTAATGAGTGGATAGAGAAATTAGGGTAATGATTGGAGATAGGGGTAATAAGTGGAGAGAGATAGAAAGAGAAATGAGAGTAATGATTGGAGATAAAGGTAATGAGTGGAGAGAGAAATGAGAGTAATGATTGGAAGTAGGGGTAATGAGTCTTTTTGGAGTTGAAATTTTTTTTCCAAGTTGGCAACCGAACAAGGCATTTAAACTGTTTTTAATCATCTTATTTTGCCTCTCCCAAACCCAACGAAGTTACCAATGTCAAAGATTCACAATTTTTTGAAGTTGCCAAAGGAAGAAAACTACTGGCCTTGACGGAAAGAATACAAAGAAGCTACTCCCTCCGTCCCAATTCTTTAGACCCTTTTGGGAGTATGTGGCACTTTTCAATTGATTATATCTTGCAATCTATAATCTTTTAGGTGATTTTGAAAACATCGCTTAAAAGAGCTCATTGAGATCTATCAAAACAAGATCCATATTGCATATAAAAAGTATTACCAATTAAAAGTTATAATTAGTTTTTTATCCGGTTGGGATAGGACGAGGGACAAAAGAATGGGGACGGAGGGAGTATATTTGTTTGTTTAATAGGCAAAGAGTATGAGCTTAGTGTCATACTAGATATAAAATCTGAACAAGAACTTGATTTGACCTGTAAATGGAGGACAAAGGAAGCAAGATAGGGGTTTTGACAATTTCACAATTCGTCCACCCTAATTTTTCAACTGGTAAACCATTTAGTGTAAGTTCACTCAGAAAATCATGTGGAGTATGAGTTTCTTAGTGCCATACTAGATCTAGAATCTGAACTAGAACTTGATTTGACCTCTAAATGGAGGACAAAGGAAGCAAGATAGGAGTTTTGACATTTTCACAACTCGTCTACTCTAGTTTCTCAACTGGGAAGCCATTAAGTGTAAGTGCACTAAGGAAATCACGTTTTACTAAAGAGAAGGCATTTGAAGGAACTCCCACTCGATTGTTCACACTCTTTTTGTAATCGACCTGGACTTTCTGCTTCTACTTGCCATTAACGTTCTCTAAGAAAATCAATCATCTTTGACGACAGTTCAAGCAACAATCCACCTTTGCCACAATGTGCTAACTATTCTATCATTACAACAATGTAGTCATTCTTCTGGTTCTAAGGGTCGTCGTTTACCCCTTCACTTATCCAATTTCACTATGCATGAACCTATATCCCAAACTCAAAATGATGTATGGGAACCTAAGTAGCAATGGCACAACCATGCAACGCGATCTTGACTCTTCGACAGCAAATCTTCATAGAATTGACAATGTGACATATTGAGGAGTAAGAAATATATTTACCTTACATGTACTAGTATTACATGACAGCTACCTAAATAAAAAGCATCAAAAATACAAAAACAAGCTATAAATGCATTGAAATTACATAAATGCCTTAATCCACATGTCACCACGTCAATTAAATTAGTCACTACATGAGCCATTAAAGTGTTTAACATTGTGTATTGTAATATCATTATCACACAACAAGAAGACTTCCCTAAGCTATAACTGCGACCAACTATTTCGTTTGACACCTTTACGTGTCCTATGAGTGACCATAGGGCATGGTTGAAACAATTATGTTTTGCTTCGGACTGGACTAGCCCATTTGATTCAGACTACAATTGCAATTATTTGCAGTCCAGGTCTTCAGATTAAATGCTACCCAACTACAATAGTGGATTATTGACCGGATTAGAGTGTCCATTATCGCTTTGAGGGGACCAATTGTGTCTGGGCTAAGAGCCTAAGAGCATGTTTTACCTTCGCACGGAAGAAACCATCTACCCCATATAAGATAAATATACAAATATAAAAAGGGGCCTTACAGTCAATTGATACCTTAATCCCAGTACTTGTCCAAAGAATCAAACAAGGATAGTCTTAGTTCAGAAACAAAATTAGGTGAACTAACAATGGAGTGACTTCTCATTTAGTCCAAGGGATAAAAGTCTGAGGACTACTAGTGTCCTCGGTAATACACTGCCAATCAATACTGGTTTCAAATTTGCCCATAGAGTATTCTAGCATGTCCTGTTCATTCTATAGAGAGTATCCATAGTAACCAAACACAAACAAACAACGGGAAATGATGACATTTTTTATTTGTGCTCGGACACATGTCTAGAAAGTGTCTGAATATGGTCTGTTTTGACTCGGTAGGTGACAATGGGAAGTACCAAGGTAACTTGCTTGATTTGATCTTTTTGCGGATCCATATGTCGTAGAAGGAGATCCAGTAGTAGCCGTTGAAGCAGCAGCAGTTGGTGAGTCAGTTGGTTCAGCAGTTGTTTATGACTATGAAGCTGACGATGAAGCAGATGACTCAGATGCAGTTCCAGGAGGAGATCGAGAGCTTGAAGCAGACCCAGCAGCCCGGCGTGAAAATGGTGCTGGCTATTTTCAACACTAATTTCGGTGAGAGTGTCTTTTTCCTTGTCACTCAATTGAGAATCTGTCACAACTAGAATACTTTCGGTAATGTGTCTTGTCCTTTTTTTTCTTGATCACAATATCAATTACCTTCTCCATGTCAGATTTTAACGATGGGTTCGTCAAAGACATTGATGACTCAGGAAGTTAGTAAGTTGGCAATTAAAAAAACATTCCAAGGGCATCAAATGCAATATAATTTGCCCCAAGTTGCTTCTACGGTGACCAGCTTCTACAAGTTCTGTAAAGGAATTAAAAAACATGGAAATCTTGATAGTATGACGTAAATAATTTCTTTTTAATTTTGTCGTGGATAATGTGTAGCATGTGATACTTCATAATACTCCTTTTTTCAAAGCTTTGACCTCACCTCGAATTTATAGTGCTAGGGAAACACCTAAGAATAGCCTATAAAATCCTGCAATTTCTTCCTTGTCATATGTAGTACAACATGGCTACCCAAGCAATCTTTCTAACAATGTGAAAGGATTTGCAAGTGAATTTTCCAATTAACCTCATTTTCTCAGGACTGAAGAGCTCTAGAATTGCTACATAGATAGAAAACCTGCTGCCAAACTCATCTAGAAAAGTTCCAATTGCAAAATAGGTGGTGAAGATCCTCATTATGAGCATAAACCTTCCTTAGACTGATCATTCATACCAGAAATATACGCCATGCACTTGTTCTTATCTGGTTGAAGCCATGAGTATTAAATACTACGTTTTTGTTGAGAAATGTTCTTGACTTCTGTGTTGTTTGATTTAGATTTTAGAATATTCAATTGGTTTATATTGTGTTACATTTAGTTGCCTTCTAGAGTTCTAGTTTGACTGAACTACTTGTGTTGCATGGAGTTTGTGAACTTCATTTATTGGTCGCCTCTCTTTTGGAACTGAGTGGATCAACATAGATTCTTTTGCAAGATGGAAAACTTTTAGAAAGGTTCATACTCGAAAATTTTCCTATACTTTCACGAGGATGGTAAGCAAAGAAAAAGAATTAGCATAAAAAACAGGAGAAACAAAATACAATAAGAAAGATGACTTTTCCAAAGGTGTTGGAGTATGCCATGCCTCAGTTGATTGGTTGGGAAAAGATGTTGGGCAATCTAGGCAAAGACTCTCCTCTGCTTGCAATATGTAACAAAAGCCTAAAAAAGCTAACCGTACTTCGACAGTGGCGGCATATACTGGTTTCACAAAGTTTGCGTCAAACATTATCGGGAGTGCATAAGTCTCCACTTATGTTTCAGGCAAACCAGGCCGTACTTACGCGCTTTCTACTTTGCCTCAAAGAAGACCGTACTTATGCAATCTCAAAAATGTTTGAGGCAAAATTTATGAAACCATTATATGCCGTACGTACGGTTTGCTTTTTTGGCTTTTGTTATATATTTCAGGCAGAGGAGAGTCTTTGCCTGGATTGCCCAACTCTTTCCCAAGGACCCAACCAGTCAACACATTTGGAAAAGTAATATTCTTATTGTATTTTATTTCTCCTGTTTTTTATGGTAATCCTTTTCTTTGCCTCGCATCCTCGAGAAAATATAAAAAAAAAATTTGAGTATGAATCCTTGTAAAAGTTTTCCATCTTGCAAAAGAATCTATTTTAATACACCCAATTCCAAAAAGAGAGACGGCCAATAAATGATGTCCACAAACTCTCTGCAACACAACTAGTTACACAACTAGTTCAGTCAAACTAAAACTCTAGAAGGGAGCTAACGTTACAAAATATAAACCAATCCAAAACCAGTTGAATATTCCAAAATCTAAATCAATAACACAGAATCTATAATACAATTCGCGACGGTGTGGTGGCCCACACATTTTCTACATAAATCTTGACCGTTGGCTTAACACACATTTTTCTACACAAATCTTCACCCTTCTTTCATTTCCATTCTAAGACCCCAGAATTTAATCGGTTCCCACGGCAATTGCTATTGTATTCCTAAACCAAATATTGACACTTTAAAATTTATGGTAAGAAGGCAAATCAAAGGCAATCAATATACGGTTAACGGTTTTGTACAATTTCAGTGACAATAATCGCTATTCTATTCCTAAACCATATATTGACATTTTAAAATTTATGGTAAGAAGGCAAATCAAAGGCAATCAATTTCGGTGATGAGTTTTGTTCTACAATTGAAGCTTTTCTAGATTAGTTTGGTAGCAGGTTTGCTATCTATGTAGCAATTCTAGAGCTCATCAATCCTGGGAAAATGAGGTTAACTGGCTTATAGGAAGAAGTTCAGTGGCAAATCCTTTCCCCTTATTGTTAGAAAGATTGTTTAGGCAGCTATGTTGTACTACATATGACAAGGAAGAAATTGCAGGATTTTACAAGCTATTGTTGGGTGTTTTCCTAGCATTATAAATATGATGTGAAGTCTTAGCCTTGAAAGCAGGAGAATTATGAAGTACCACATGCTACACTTAATCTACGACAAAATTGGAACAAACTATTAACCTTATACTATGAAGATTTCCATGTTTCTTAAATATTTTACATAACTTGTAGAAGCTAGTCACCGTAGGAGGCACTTTGGGGCAAATTCCATTGCATTTGATGCCCTTGGAATGTTTTTTAATTGCCAACTTCACTAACTTCCTCAAGTCATCAATATCTTTGACGAACCCATCTTTAAAAACTCACATGGAGAATGTAACTAATAACGTGATCAAGAAAAAAAAAGGGACAAGACAAATTACCAAAAGTATTCTAGAAGTGACATATTCTCAATTCAGTAACAAGGAAAAAGACACTCTCACCGAAATTAGTGTACTTCCCATTGTCATGCTTCATGGATGGGAGCATTTGTATTCCCCTTCTTGTACTGCACATCTCATTATTATGTTTTGATCGTTATAAAGTTTTCCAAATTTGCATCGGTCTTTTCCTCACTTTACGAAAATGATTTGTTCGCCAAGTTTATAGAATTGAATGATTTTATTTGCCAACTGGGAGGTCACCCAGCCCCAGTTGCCTTTTCATGTCATTATAGTAGGATTCTTTAACATGCTTGTTACTAAATTGTTAAGATATACAATCGCCAATCTAAAATAGAAAGTGTCCATCATTGATTCAAGACATCTCTTAACACCCTAAGCAAAGATGGTGGGAGAGAATAAGCCAATCACACCATGACTAGTTATCTTGAAATTTATCATTTCGACGCAAGAAAGGAATTGGGGATCATTCTTCCAAAGGAGGTTGTCACAAAAAAAGTGCCTAGAGGCGCCATCTAAAAAATGCACACAAACACACACCCGATAGACACGACAATTAAATTAATCAATTGATCATCAATAGAGAATTGCATAATACTTTTCTTGCTATCCAATTTTGGTTGTAAACCATAACCCAACAGAAAATCATCATCTAAGAAGATTCACACATGCATGAGCGATGGATAACCATCCTTACCAGAGATGTGTTGACAAGCATAGAAAGTATGACTGTTTCATTAATGCAAGATGTATGTGAGTCTATGATGCACGGACACGGATACGGGGACATGAGAATTCTAAAAAATGGGGATATAGACACGGCGGGAGACACGCCACGTGTATATTTATTTATTTATATTTTTTTTCAATTTTTTTTCATGTTTAAATGGCAAAATGTGGACAAAACGGAAAATTCATAGTTCCAATACCATTCAAACAAAACAAGACATCCATAAGTTCAATACAACCCTATTGAAAAATTATAGTTTACCCCTGAAAATTTTTAAAAATTATAGTTTGGCCCCCAAAATTTTAAAAAAATTCTAGACCCCCATTTTTTTAAAAAAAATTACACTTTGACCCTTGCCGTGTCCCCGTCGTGTCCCTCTCAAAAATTTAAATTAAATTATGGAACACACCACATGGCGTGTCCCATACGTGTCCCCGCCGTGTCCCTATGTCCGACATTGCAATACGTCGACCTCTAGAGGTGTCGGTGCTTCATAGATGTGAGTACTCTACATATAAAAGGAGAAAAGGGGTTTCCTTTACTCCCTTGAATGGACAAAACTGAAAGTGTAGCGAATCATTGACAAGCATCTTGAGAACTATAGTTTGAGACTTTCGACCAGCAAAAAAAAAAAAAAAAACAATCAATCGATAGGTTATCCAAGACTAAATAAAAACAAATAAACATTTAAGTAGAAGAAAATTCCTTGGTCTGGAAGTTCAGTGAAATAAAATGATGGCCACTACACATGAGGCTTGTGCATTCAATGATTCCAACTGAAAATTCAAGTAGTCTAGAGTTCAATCAAAGTTTTACCTCTCACCTGAAGCATTTTCAAAAGATGAGGCAAATGCTCAGGCGGTTGAGTAGCAGCTACATCTTTGATAAATGACACATGGTCTGCATTTCAAAACAAATTCTGTTAAAGCAAGGTTATAGCTTCTTCTTCTTTTTTCGAAAAAAAACAAGGTTATAGTTAATAAACAATGCTTAACCAAAAACTCTTGGAAAGGCAAATCAAACTGGTGGATATTAAACAAGGTCAACAAATAGTCCATTTTCCCTCATTTGCTGGAATTGTACCAATTAAATAGTAGTAGTTTCAAAGAAACCAGACATACGTGTAGCACAGAGACGGACAGGTGACAAGACAATCCTCTAAAATGGGAGTACGGACAGGACGGGGAACACATCAAATTTTTCAAAAACATCTGTTTAGTTATCAATACCTACATCGCAACCACTAAATATTTTGGTTAAGGCTCCGGTATCAACTGATCGTGTGTATTCCAATATACATACACATGTTTCGTTTTAAATTTGGTCCAATACTTTCTTAAGTTGTAACTATTTACATCTGAAAAAGCTTTAAAATACACAAAAGCCACCCCGCCGTATACCCATGTGTGTTCCCCGGTACCTTGCATGTCCCACCATTATGTTTAATGAGCATGCCACAAATACATATTTTGGCATGTCGCAGGCTGCATCATTGGCATGCCTGACATGGATACGGCGACCCACTAGGTTTCTCGGTGCTTCATAACAGGCCATTAAACCATCACTAAACCTCAAAATGGGACTTACAACATTCAACAATATGTACAGGAACATTCTTACTGTTCCAAACTTACCTAAACACCCAATATATCACTATATACACACACGCACAAATTAATAATGACTAGACAAGTCCTAACCCTTCAAGGACTCAAGGCAGGAAACGAGATAATTCAATTTTAACTCATTTAGAATTTAAGTAACCATGCTTTCAAACCAATAATCTATCTATACTACTTTTATAAGTACGAAGCCCTGTTGTGTTTTCTACTTTTTGTTTTCCTTAAGTGCCCCAACCAATTCCTTTGAATGCCTGCCCCTCCTACGCCCTTCTTAACCGACACAAGACCAACCACCCCTTTGGACTTGAGCGAAACACTCGTTGAAAGAAGCCCAACCAATGAACGTTATCCAAAGAAAATACACAAACACGAGGAAATAGGAATTCAAAAGGCAAGAAGAAGTTATACACTCCAACTATAACTCAAATTCAGAATACAAATCTAATACACAACTGGAAAAGAAACTCCTCATAATTGTGACTCTCCCCAAACATTACAACTTATGAGAAGCGACATGTGAACACTAGAGATTTGCAGGGAAGGGGAAAAAAAGGGATTGAATCCTCTCCTGTCTATTGGTTGTCCTCGGTGGATCCACTTTAACAATCGGGTCCGATCATTTTTTAGACCTCATGGAGAAAATTAGCAAAACCAAAACTCATATTGATCAGATATGGTTTGATATGTTTTCAAAGAACAACTATATTGAAAAACATAGGTTCTGATCTATATTGAGGATCAACAAAGGTACAGACTGGATCCTCAAAGGGCTCAAGCAGAGAGAATCCAAGTCCAAAAAAAAAAAGAGAGAGATACAAAATGGTAAGAAACTGCACAAGCGAAGGGGTGCCTTTAAATTGTAACAACTCCTGAAATTGAGTGGATAGGCACCTTGTCTGCTTCATATAACTCAGCACCAGTGGCTTCCCAAAGCAATAACACACCATAACACCACTAAAATCTTGATCTTCATCAATTCCGATTGTGACGACAATTACTAGAATTTTTTGCACCCGGAAAGAGTCAAAATCATCGTGCAGTGTTCCTAGATTTTAACTCCCTCTCTCTCAATATATATTTATATATCTTGGTTATATGTGTAACTTTTTCCACAATTATAACTCTAATGCTGAGAACCACATTAATTTTCTTTGTTGACAAGAAATGAATTCTGATGATCCAAGCAGGGACTTCTTCAAGTTGGTCACAGACTTAACATTGCACTACTCAACACAATTGACAATACACGATGCAGAGACAAAAATAGAAGGCCATAGTGAAGGGTGGAGTAACAAACAAATAGATCATGAGGTAGAGAATGCTTTCCAAGCAAAGCTGCACAAACTGAAACAGAAGTTAATGGCTAAAAAACATATCTAGGTAGTGAAGTGACTCAAGTTCAAGACAAAAATGTGTCTCCCACACATATGTTACTCATCACAGTCCCTGACACAAATGAAAATTAGATCAAATTACAATACCATCGCCCTTTATTTGACAAAATGTAGTTAGACCCACATTGAACTACACATTGACCTTGAATAAGTAGAAGCTCAAAACTTAGGTCCACCAACCGAGATCAATGCATGAACAAGTGGAATTATAGTCTACAACAAATTTGATTGCATAATGATGGTCGTGAAAGTGGTCTTCATAATGAAGTCGTAACTGCATCTTAATATTGATGACTCCGAACTCACCAAGACACCGAGCTCCAAACAAACTAACAATGTCAACGGCTGGGCAGTGAAAACGGTACCACACGCCACGCACGTGGCAAAAGCACTAGTGGGTAACAAATGAGCACATTAGTTCAAACTGAAATCCATTCATTCTGCCTAAATCCCCACAACTTATTAAACAGCTATGGAAGCAGTTTCGTTCTACAAGAAGCAGTAACAATGTGGGCATTGGAATTTTTTTTGGGTAAATTGGGTATTGGAATTTGATCGTGAAAAAACCAAATAAGCTGACACATACTCAAGCATATCTATGGAGACAAGATAATGTAAGCATTTATACGCATCTACATATGTACAGAATCGAGAAGTAATGGGCCGTACCAGAAGATGAAGAGGAGTAGCATCGAAATGTAGGTCTGCGGCGGCCGAGAAGTAGAAAGGGCAAAGCGGCGGCACGTGAACTTCCGTCAACCACTGCACCGCCCACCTTCATATCCTCTCCTCTCTCCTCTATACCACCAAGCTTTTCTTACTCACTGTCCTGTGCAAGGATATCGTTGTTTAACCCCGTCCCAAGGGATTGGTCTGTGTTAGGGCTGGGCCCAATATTCCCCCCGAGATTTCATTTGGGCCCAATATGGAGATCTACCCATTTTAGAGCCCGACCATAACAGCACAATAAAAAAATAGTTTTTTACGGGCCAGTTCAGAAAAGTGCTTCTCAAATCCCACCAAGGATGTACTCATTTTTTATTTACCTCCTAGTACAACATCATAATGAAGATTACTCTTTTACCCTTTACTAAATACAACCACCCCCTCCCACCTCCACCCCACAACCACCATCACCTCCGGTCAGTCCGGGAACCACAAATTCGCAGTGCTTTTTCTGACGACTTTCAGAAAATTCGTAGTGCTTTTTTCGGCGACCTCAAAATTCGCAGTGCTTTTTCCGGCAACTTTTCACAAAATTCACAATGCTTTTCCGGCGACTTTCACAATTCGCAGTGCTTTTTCCAGCGACTTTCACAAATTCGCTGTGCTTTTTGCAGTACTCTACTTTTTGTTTTTGTTTTTTGGAAAGTTATGTATTATAACCAACTAAAGAGGGGGGGAAAAAGGCAACTAGCCAAAGCAAAAAAAAACTTCTCGTTATTCTTGTTCCTTCCCTCATTCTTTGAACTGCACACAATGGTGAACTCAAACCTGGCCATAAGCAAAGCAAGACAACAACCTGAGGCCGCCATCGGAGTGCCGCCGCAAATGCCGCAAGTTGTCTGACTTCCCCAAACTCCGATCCGTCGCTCTCGACTTGTACCCTTTGGCCCTCACTTTTTCCACCGTCAAGTACTCCTCTAGTATCGAGCTCCCCCGCTCCTCCGCCAGGACCACCCTTTTCTGCTCCGCTGTTGCCGGCGGCAGCAGCTCTACCCCTTGGCTATCGCCGCCATCACGATCGACGCCGAGGGGCCCACGTCGGAACAGAGCTTGGAGTCGTTGACAACTGTTGCAGATGGAGCCGACTTTGGGCAGGTAGAAGTCGTCAAAGTTGAGGTCGAATTTCTCGCTGCGGGATCGCCATAGCTGGATTTCTCGTTGCTGGATTTTTCGTCGAAGTTGAGGTCGGCGTTAATTTTGAGGGCATTTTTGGTAATTGAATGTTTTTTATCCTTATGCGTTCAAATCTATTTCGGGGGTGGACCTGGAGGGAATAATGGTCCGTTTTTAAGACCAACCGGTAAATTGCCCATAAAAAAGGGTAAAATTAGCCTTAAGTACAATAAAATAGTTTTCATTTAAGGAACGAAGGTAAGTAAAATAGTTTTCAGTGAAGGTCCTTCAACTTTTTGAGTTGTTGGGCCATAAGGCCAAAACATGTTTTCACGAAAACGCATGGCTTTGGGGGTTAAGCATGATTTTGGAAGGATTAAAGATGCTTTGTCCGGTGTAACTAAATGGATCCAGGGTACATGAGACACTTTCTTATGGGTTGATGTCTCTATGTTGGCTCTTAGAGAGTTTCTAGTGTAGAGCTCTCACTTGCAGGTGCTCTAGTGATCGAACGGTTCGATCATTAGCACGTATGAGTTTGCTCTTAGTTGGGTAGATAGAAGAGAGATTGATACAACTTGTCTTGCCCATGCAAGGGCAGAATGGGAGATGTTAGAATTTGGGGCCGGGACCAAATCGGGTTGCCCATGTGGCCATGACCCGGTGACCCATATATTAGATCGGAGAGTCCTATCTTATCTTGGAGATAAGATAAAATTATAGGTTGAAGCAATCATCATCTCTTAAGATTAGAGATCTTCTAAACATCTAGGATGCTCTCTCTCTCTATCTAATTCTTGCAGGATATTCATAATTGATACACACAAAAGATATACAAAAAGATGAAAAAGAGTTCTAGGAAAAACTCTCTCTATCAGCAATCCGAGCTAGTTTTGCACTGTGAAATTGAGGGTGATACTCAATCCTCGAAGTATCACTACATCTTAGGAGGTTGTTGTTATTCTAGTACAGTAGTACGTGATCCGAAGTACGTAACCCATTCACCAATCCAGTTCGGTTAAAATTCGTGAGAGGTAAAGAAAACTTGCCAAAACAAATGGCACTTAAAGCGGAATATTCAAAAACAATTTATAACCAAAATAATAAAACTAGATATCTATTTCTTAAATAATAAACTATTTCTATTCTGCATCAGGTAACCCAAATCTCTCGCTTCCGCACTCGTCATATAATCTGTATTGTTTACATTTTTTAGTAAAACTGGGTTTATGATTGGAGTGAGTGATATCAAATCAATTTTTTTACAAAAATTTTTACTCAAATTTGGGTTAGTTTTGAGTGAAGGCCAGAGATGCACTCTTACTAAAACAATCGACTTTTTAAGAAACTACAAGAAAGAGAAGGCCTCGCTAACTGAATTAATTACTTATTTTTTGAATTAAATGAGATGTATTATAAGAGAATGACTTGTCTCATAAAACAAAAAAATAAGTACTTAAAAAATAAGTACGTTAGCGAAACAGGGCCTAAGCCCAAAGTACCAAAACAACAAGAATCTGATATGTGCCAAACAAATTCATTCTAAATTACAACACAATTTTCTGATAACTTTCTTGATATATTTTTCTCACGACCATATTTGATGTAGAGGCCCGTTTAAATTTTAATTTTTGAAATATCTATTAAATGCCTATTTGGGAAATTATGGGTAATGTTGTGGTTATTTGAATTTAGGATTGAAGTGAAAGAATAAAAGATTGAGGGAGTGTGAGTGTAATAAATAGATATAGGGGTATAAAAGGGGTGTGT
>JAOTQK010000002.1:10973212-10987807 GCA_025642025.1 Rhododendron ferrugineum
GACGGAGACAAGTGAGCATAGGAAACAAACCGATCAATAGGGTGAGAAGTGCAAGACCGAATACCTTTGCGAAGAGCTATAGGAAGACCGGGTGATGATAGAGGTGGAGGTGGAGGTGGAGGTGGCGGTGGTTGTGGAAGTAGATCTTGAGATGGAGGAGGCGCGACGGAAGGCACTGGTGGGGCTGTTAATACTTTCTGCTGACGAACATACACCTGTAAGGGTGGCACAGATAGTACACAAACAGGAAACACAGACTCAGTCTCAAGAAGGTCAACTAGAGTACGGTGACCCGAGTAAAAGGGTAATGACTCATTAAACGTGACATCAACACAAACAAAATGACGACGTAGAGACGATGAGTAACACTTATACCCTTTCTGAGTGCGCGAGTATCCCAGAAAAATACACCGAATCAACCGTGGGTCAAGTTTGTCCCGATCAGGATTAAGAGTATGAACATAACAGGTGCACCCGAATACTCGTAGGGGTAATGAGTGGAGAGGTTGACTAGGAAATAAAACCGTATGGGGTATCTGACCGCCTAGGACTCTAGATGGCATACGATTGATCAAATAACATGCTGTAAGAACAACATAACTCCAATAAGACTTAGGAACTTGCATTTGGAATAATAGAGCACGCATAACCTCTGATAAATGCCTAATCTTGCGTTCAGCAACTCCATTTTGTTGTGGAGTCCGAGCACAACAAGATTGGCGAATTATACCATGATCATCAAAAAAAACTTAGAAAGAGAATTATGAAAATATTTACCTGCATTGTCAGAACGAAGTATACGAATGCAAGTATCAAACTGAGTTTTGATCTCTGTATAAAATAACTTAAAAATAGAAGACAACTCTAATCTCTCTTTCATGAGATAAAGATACGTGACATGAGAGTAATCATCAACAAAGATAACATAATATTGGAAGCCAATAACATTAGGAACACGCATTGGATCCCAAATATCAGAATGAACTAATTGAAAAAGACGAGACACACGACTCTCAACCCTAGGATAAAAAGACACTCGATGATGTTTACTAAACTCACATGGCAAAACATTAACACGGCTGCATGAAGGTAGCAGCCGTTTAAGGTTTTGAAGGGATGGATGACCAAGACGACAATGATGTTGATATGGTGACACCGAAGATTGAAGGGCAACAAAGCTAGGGTGAACATCGTCGGTAAAGTAATACATGCCACCACGTTCAGTACCATCACCAATTTTCCTCCCCGTCTTGAGATCCTGAAACACACAACCACTGGGGAAGAATGTGACAGAGCAATTCAAAGATTTGGTAAGTTTACTAACAGACATAAGGTTTAATGGAAAATGAGGAACATGTAATACGGAAAAAGAAGAAGTGACAGAAACAGAACCTAAACCGGTAATATCAGTGATAGAGCCATCGGCTAAGGTAACACGAGATGGTTTATCAGTAGATCGATAGCCAGAGAGAATAGTAGATGTACCAGTCATATGATCAGATGCACCAGAATCAATGACCCAAGGAATAGAAGAAAAAGAAGATGCAACATATGCAACGGAAGAACCTGTCTGAGTTAGTGTTGCAATGGAGGAACCTGTCTGAAGTGACACAAGGTGTTGGTACTCTTCCGCGGAAATAGTCACCGTGGCATCAACAGAGTGAGTAACCGGCTGAGTAAAAGGCCAACCTTGAAGATCCCAACAATACTCAATTGTATGATTGTTGCCATTACAATAGGTGCAATGTCGAGGAACACAATCACAACTACGATTGCTACTACCAGCTTGACCAAACTCATGGCTAACACAACGACTGCCAAAATTAGAGTAACGACCACCAAAAACCTTATCACTGAACCCATAATCTCGACCACGAAAACCAGAAGCAAACTCACCACTCTCCTCCATTGCACCGAATTAACAACCACCAATAAGAACCAACTAATAGAATCAACAACTATCAACAGATCACCAAACCAGATGATCACCCAACATCAACAACAGCACAAGATCATATGCGATCAACCAAACAACCGAAGATTAACTCCATCTACCAACAAGTCTACGACCAGAAACAAATCATGGAGCAATACTTGCTAATAACAATACTAAATTCAACAGACCTCAACAATCCAAACATTCATACTACCGATGGTAACCAATAGAGAACACCAACCAATAGGTGACATAAACAGCAGCAAATCGAGATTCAGATCGATACCTCATAAAACAACACATAAATCGAGATGCATGTGACTAATCCCATCCGAACAAGGCTTGAAACACTGAACGAACAATAGGAGACAAATTTGGCTGCCAGCGAAAACCTTTCAGACTATTTAGAACATAAATTGTGGGATTCTGGGTTGTTTGAACACGATTCAGGAGGTTTCAAACCATATTTAGGAGTTTTGAGAGTTGATTATAGTGAATGAGGGTCGATTAGGGGCGATAAGGGTTCTAGAGGGTTGATTAGGGCTCAATGGGGGCTGATTAAGGTTCGATTAGGGTTTTTCAGAAGTTCCAAAGGTTTTTCAACAATTTCGAATGGGTTTGGTGCATAGGGTTAGGGTATCAGAGGGATTTCAGGGTTGTACAGTGTTAGCGATGAACAGTGCTTGCGATGAACAGTGCTCGCGGTGAACAGTATTCGCGTGAACAGTAACAGTATGTGGTGGTGGGGCGTGGGTTACGATTATGATTAGGGTTAGGGTTGGATTAAGGGTGGCTTTGATACCATGTTGTTTGGGAGAATAAGAAAAGTGTATAGGGTGTTAATGAACCCTAACACAAATGACTATTCTTTATATTAAGAGATAACTTGATACAAGACTTGTTTAACCAATACGGGACAAGACTCATAACAACTACTTAAATATTCCAACAAGGTAGAGATTTCTTACTCATTCTATGTGTTTATGAGTTGATTTTATGCTTCAATCGTGCCTTAGATCGAGGTTTGTTGTTTGGGTTTCGTACTTGAAAATCTTTTCCCATGTCCGATTGAACTGATTTTTAAAAACTAATCTCTACAACATAAGCGTCTCAACTATCTCTATGGAACTCGCGCGAGATGGACAGACACATGAGATTTGTACATTATCTCCAGGGGTCATGTTTGTCTCGTACTTAAGTCATTTTGCAATTGAGGCTCGGACTTCGGCGGTTGGTTGACGGTTGATTGGTAGTGTCGTGTCAATTTTTTTTGAAAAAAGAGGGAGATAGAGAGAAAGGTAAAATTTGAAAGTAAAAAAAAAATTTGAAAGTAATTTTTGGTAAATAGTAAGCCAAAAAAAAATTTATTACATACTATTTATTTACTACTAAAAAAAAGAAAGTTTAAAGTAATTTTTGAAAGTAAAATTTAAAAAAAGGAAGTTAAATGACTTTCATTAACTTCATCCGTTACAAATTGACGGATTGAAACGGTAGAAACCTAATTGTTAACTAAATGACAAATTTAGGTGTGCTTTTATCATAAGATCATATACAGCAGTATTTTTTTTAGAATTGGTTGAAAGTTCGGACACTTGTTTTGAAATTTCCCCTTAATTTAATACTCCGTAGTACAACATAGGAAATGAATGTTGGTAAAGCCCGCGGTTGGAACCCAAAATTGCCTCTCTCTCTCTCCTCTCTCTCTCTTTTTTTGGTAAAATCTCTCTCTCTCTCTCTCTCATCTGCTTTTCCATCTCCGTCTACCTGAGACTGCTTTAATTCCACTTCTCTCTCTCTCTGCTGCAACCATGTTGGTGTTTCTTGCAAAGCACCGCATAAGCAGATGCAGACCTCCTCCAAACGAACACCTCTTTCTTCTTCTTCTCATTTTCTCCCTTTCCGTTACCGCTTCATGCGCTTGCTCCAACGGCAACTGCCAGGTCTCTCTCTCTCTCTCTCGGATCATTAAATTTTCACTTAACTCTTGGCAATTGAACTGAAAATTCAAAGAATTACACAGGTTCTAGACTCGTGTGCTGCGGCCACCGACTGTGGGCCCGGGCTCTACTGTGGCAACTGCCCTTCGATGGGTAAGAATCAACCCATTTGTACCAGAGGCCAAGCTACAATACCCACTCCTGTAGTAAGCTTCTTGACTTCATTTCTTTCTGTTTTTCGTCCAATTCTTCAAGTTTCTTTGCATTTGGTGGATTTGAAAGCAAATGCGGTGATGGGTTTTGTTCCTTTTTTGTAAAATTGGTAATGGGCAGGTCGATGGGTTGCCGTTCAACAAGTACTCGTGGCTTGTCACGCACAATTCGTTTTCGATTGTTGATTTTCCGCCGTTGGCGGGTGTTCAGAGAATTACGGTGTATAATCAAGAGGATGCTGTTACTAACCAATTGAGAGTATGTGGTTCCTGTTTTTGCATGATTTCCATATACAATGAGGATAGAAAGGGTGTTTTTCTGCGTCTTTTCTGCCATAGTTTATAACTTTAACAAATGTTGGTAGAAATAGTCCCCTTACTAGTTTGGAATATATAGTGGGATGTGTGGAAAATTGCATAGAAAGACGTGAAAGTGCATCAAAATGGTACTCGTCCGCCCCAAACAAAATTGTTTGTTCTGTAAATCGTGTAACTTATATTTTGTCACCAAAAATTCAATCTTTTTGCTATAAATGAAAATTAAATAATTAATATCTAGTAACTAGTGGAAAATGATGTGAAATTGTTTGACAAAATGTATTAATTTTAAGTTCTCGTGAACTGGACAATCATTTTGGGAACAGAAGTAGTGTCAAACATGCCTCGAGAATCACATTGTTTTGGCATTTTATTACTAGAAAAGGTCTATGCATACCCACAAAATGCACACACCTTTCTTTTTTTTCTCAACAAAAGCCAGCATTGTTAATTTTAGTTAATGGGATTTGACCTCCCGTAAAATGCGTGGGAGTACATGGTGCCTACCACTTGGCTACTACTCCATTTGCTTCGCGCACACACTTGCACGAACACTTGCAAGGAATGAGGCTCACGCGTGTTTGTAGCATTGTTGTTTTGATTACCTTATTGAAATGGCTGTTTTTAATTCTGTGTTACGACTCTATTTTGTCCCGAAATTTTTGCTACATGTTTGACACAGATTTTTAGTTTCTGCAGTTGCTAATGGGACGAGAACAATTCTTTTTGTCTTTCAGAGCCAAAGACAACTTTAAATTGCTGAAAACTAAAATAAATGTTCGAAGAGCTTCATTTTGATGTTTTTTAGCTTCAAAAAATATTGGCATGCTGCAATACAATTATCATTTTTATGTTCGTAATTTTTTTTTTCCCTTTGATTGGCTTTTTTTAGAATGGAGTGAGAGGACTAATGTTGGACATGTACGACTTCAACAACGATATCTGGCTCTGCCATTCGTTTCGCGGGCAGTGTTACAACTTCACCGCCTTTGTAATCCATTATCACATCTCCCTTATTTAGTTTCATATGTCAATTTTCATGATTCATAATTGTGAGTTCTGTGTTCTGTTAAAATATTGCAGCAACCTGCAATAAACACATTGAAGGAAGTAGAAGCATTCTTAGGCACAAATCCAACTGAAATAGTTACCGTTATAATTGAAGATTATGTGCATACTCCAAAAGGCTTGACAAAATTGTTCACTGATGCGGGGTTAGTTAAGTACTGGTTTCCGGTATCTAAGATGCCAAAAAAGGGTCAAGATTGGCCCACTGTGACTGATATGGTCCAACAAAACCACCGGTTATTGGTTTTCACTTCCGACTCCTCGAAGGAAGCTGGTGAAGGAATTGCTTATCAGTGGAGGTATATGGTTGAAAATGAATGTACGTGTCATTGAAATGTGGTTACTATTCTGTTATTTTTCTTCTATAGATATTGTTGTGAGCAACCTCGTTAATGGGTTTCAGCTGGGGATCCTGGTGTGGTGCAAGGCTCTTGCCCAAACAGAAAGGAATCAAAGCCGCTCAATTCGAGGAGCTCATCTCTGTTTCTTCAGAATTACTTCCCCACATTCCCAGTTGAAGCTGATGCTTGCAAAGAGAATTCAGCTCCGCTTCTTAACATGGTCGGGACATGTTATAAAGCAGCAGGCAATGCGATACCGAACTTTTTGGCAGTGAACTTTTACATGGTATTAAAATTTGGGTCTTAAAATTTTAGCTCAAGGGAAATGGAACATATATGAATGTTTTTTTCCCGTCAATTTTGCATTCTGACTGGCAATTATGCAGAGAAGCGATGGAGGAGGCGTTTTTGATGCTCTGGATCGAATGAATGGTCAGGCATTGTGTGGGTGTAGCTCAGTTTCTGCTTGTCAGGTGTGTCCATATCTCCCGTATATGATTTTAGTTTAAGTTGTTTAACAGTTCAGGAATGCTTTAACGTACTTGTTCTCACGGTTTGCGATTCCCTTGTTTGCACTTTGCACTATATATGCCTTTTATCACTTTCAACTAGAGTTTGTTTTGGACAGAGATTCAACACTCCGACTGACTCATACCTAGCGGTGCTGAAAGGCCTCCCTGGTATCATGCGATAGAAATTGAAACACGCAATTTATTGCTAAAGTTGGATAGTATGAAATTCTCAATTGTGTTACTTTACTTCTTTGTTATTTTCTACAAAATTCCAAATTATTCATCCATTCTGTTGTATTATTCGGCTTATACAAGCAAAAGGTAACACAATCAACTTCCCATTGATCAACCAAAAGAAAATTTTAATTCGGCCCTGTGTTTGTTTTGTTTTTTTTGTTAAATTAATCATTAGAAACTGATCCCACCAGGTAAAACCAACAGCCAACAACACTACGGACACCCGTGATCTCCAAGTCCCAGGCCGGAACACACCCAAAACAACAAGAAAAACTAGCCAGGGGGACACAGCCCCACCAGAATCAGCCAACTAAAAACCAAAACCACACAGAAAAACTCAAAAACATTTAGGACTAAACCACGCAGCCCCACCTCAACTGCCAGTAGTGTCCTAAGTTTTTCACTGGTATGACTAATCTTTGAATGTCTTCCAAATGAAGATTGATTGGTAACGTATAGTTGCCAAACTTTGAAATCACATGGAAACGGGATAGGAGCAGTGCTAGTATCCCCTCAGGGATTTTCTGCTTCTTTCCTCACCTGCAAGGGCAACTCTTTTTTCAAGATTGGATGACGAATGTAGCAGGAGTTATCTTGTCTCAGACTCTCAATAGTCTTACAAAGTTTCACCTTGGTATTACCCAAATCTCTTCCTGGATAAAAGATACAATCATAAAACTTAGCATGAAACTGTTGGATTTGATTTTTTCCAAAATTAAGATTCTGAAAGTAACATTGTGGAAGTTTCCTTCTTTCAGTGAAGGTCTCAATAATTTCAAACAATTCGGAAGCCCTTCTGATATTCCCAGATTTTGTGCACTTTAAAAATCTGGATGCTTAATATCCTATTGCACGAAGACACGAACTTGAGTTTGTTGATCCGGCAAGATGTACTGTTTGTTCACTTGCTAACCTTACTTCTACATATTGTATGATGCTGATGGTTTATAATAGTTGACAGTTGTTGTGGAGTCGTATGATCTATTTTGGGGAAAGATTTCATTTTCCACCCTTCTAGAAAATGACATATATCTCTAACTTTTGTGTGTGTGTGTTACAATAAGATACTTTAGTCATCCTAAATAGCGCATCTTTTGTGGGTTTTCACAGGCAGGAGCACCTTTTGGAGTTTGCAAAAGCACTCCTGTATCCAATGGGACTCCACCAACCTATGCTGCTCCTGCGGGAACTTTTTCCGGATCTGTGCAGTTAACAGGATCTGCTTCAACAGTTCACGCCACGAGTCCCTTGGTTTTCTGCTTGTTTTATTTCGTTTCAATGTTTTTCGAATTATGACTAATATGGATGTTTCTGGTAGATGGTCAATGAGCTACGCCCTTAAGTGTGGGGTTATAGTGTCTTAGTACGTAAATTTTGGAGTTAGAATAGGAAGCCGCAAGCTTCCTTTGGGAAGTCAAGACATGCTGGCTAGATTTATAAGGTAAGGTTAAATATGGGAGAGCTATTTAAAGTAATACCGAGTCAAAAGACAAGAATGTGCTTAGAAATTTGAGGTCAAGATCGGCCAAAAGAGATCAACAACAAGCCAGGAGGTGGTTCAGGTATTTCTACCAGACTTGGCTGTGAATATCTGCACTGCAGTGTGCTTATTAATGCAAGAATTATGGTCTTGCTATTCAGGATACGCGCTTTGTTAAAATTTGCTTTAGAATCGTGTTGTTCCTTTCATTTGTTTGCTCATTGCTTTGCTGTGGTGGGTGTTTTGTCACTCAAGTTGGAGAATATATAAGACCGAATTTTCATTCATCACAGAAATCCCTTCCCATGGCTTAAGTGTAATAAGTTTCAAGTCAGAGGTCATCATTTGGGCTTGCTAATGAACACTAGGTGTCCTGAAAATCCATTTTGGCATTGTCGAATGCATGCTGTTATTACATGAAAATGTCAATGGCTAGATGATAAACCATGTCATAAGTATTGTTATGCTTAGTTAGTAGTCTTAACACCGTTTGTTTGATTCAACAAAGATGTTTAGTGGAAAATTAAGCTCATATTTTCTATATTAGACAAAATTTCAATGGCATTCATATGCATCTTGCTCAAGCATTGGAAGTTCTCATCCTAAATGCTTCTTCTGATTATGATATCATCCCATGCTTCGTTGGTGAAATCGTCGGTGCAGTTGTCTCGATTGTGCATGCTTATATGTTTGAGATTGCCCTCATGATATCTTCAATTAGGTCAGTGAAACATGCGTGGTGTGCTTGTATTTTCTGTTATTCTGTGTATGCCGTGTTGTATGTCTTGCAAGTAATCGTTGCTATTTGTTCATTCAAAAGAGTTAATTTCCGAATTTTTTATCAAGTCCATTAGAAGGATGGTTTTGTGGAGCTTTGGGTTTTGAGAGACCCATGGGATATTTGCTACTTCAGCAATATTGGAAAACAACGAAAATTAGAGAGCTTAGAAACTGGAAGACACCACAAATATTTTAAAAAATCTTACTTAGTTGATCAAACATTTGCTCGTTATGCAGCATTCATTTGCTACATGCTGAACTGTCATGATTTCTGCTCATATTTTGCCAGGTTTCTGATGGCCATTTTGAGATGGTCATGTTATATATGTAGCAGCAGCAATATTTGGAGAACGTATGGGTTCGTATTGGTGGTGGAGGAAGTGTTCCGACCTTCATCAATGTTTTTCTATATATGTATGGTTTGCCTTGGGTGCGAGGAAAAAGAACGAAGCAGTGGTGTTTAATTTTCAAGACTAAATGATATTATCATATTTGCTTTCACATAATTGATGGTATTCTCAAGTCTAACCTTGTTGGTCATTCTAGCTCATTAGTTCTTATGGAGCATAATTTTGGATCTGCACATTCTTGCTTTTCATCATAGATTCCAACACATTGATGTGTTATCTCCTCTCGGAAATTCTAGATCCCCTTACAGAATTCGACATTTATCACACCCTTCTCTAGCAAAAGGTTGCTTCCTTGTGGCAGGCATTCCAGTGTGAAGCTTTTTGCCAATATGCATTTTAGGACCCTATTCTTGCTTAAGAATTCGTAGATCGTCAATAAAAGACTCAAAATGACAGGGAATTCTGTGGATTTGCATTCATCCTTTTCTTCTCTTGCTATCCAAACACTTTCTTTGGGAGACGAATTCGGAGATCATCCATGAAGTCAGAAAGTAAAGTGTTTGAGAGTTCGATTTAGGTTCATGGAGCTGGACTGGGAATAGTTTCTAAGCCCGTTTAATAAGTGGGATGGACTCGGGATTATTTTAATTTTCAAAAGCCAACTAGGCCGCCCAACCAGCTAAAGACGTAGATTGAGACCCACCATTACTATCATACTCCCTTTGTCCATTTTCAAGTGTTCCGCTTCGTAATTCTAACTTATTAAGAAAATATCATCATTACACCATTCACATCAACTTTTACCTCCATTTTTCTTACTTACCCTCTATGAAGACATCATCATTACACTTTTACTCACTAATTTTTTAAAATGGAATCTACTTCTACGGACAAAATGGAAGATGTACCAACTTTTACCCACTAACTTTACCAAATGAACACTTATTAAGGGACAACCCAAAATGAAATACGGGACTTCAAAAAGGGGACGGAGGGAGTACTTCGAAACAGCCATCCCTCACCAGCAAAAAGCAATACAACAACTAGAAGAACTCGTTACCAGTGTCCATAACAGAGATCAATGTGCCTCAAGGCAAAGGATGAAAGAGGCCTTCACTTACCTGATTTTGGTTGCAGCTACCAAACATATCCTTGACCAAAAACACAACACCGTTATACAGATCTGAGAACCTTAACTACTTATTTTCCTTTCAAATAGCTGACAACTAAGTGGTAATAAATCTCCATTACAAATACATTTCTTGCACACAAGTTTTTTTCACGAACAAAGATATATGGACCGAGGGAAATCACTTGCAAATTATGGGAATGAAAAATACAGGAAGCAACATGATGTAATCTGTACAAAACATGTTCGATGTCCAATCAACGAATACATGAACATACAATCTGTACTTGAATCATTTATACAGGCACCATCGAAACCCTTTCAATGTTTAGCTGGAGTTCTTTGGGTTTAATCTGGAGAGCTGGACTGATGGCTAGCAGACCAATGAAGCAATCCAGGGGAACCCGTGTACCCCACACGTCGATGGACTTAAGTTTCTGACATTTATTTACAAGAATAAGAAGTCCACTCCCAGTTACATGACGACAACTCCAGAGGATAATAGTCTGGGAAAAAAAGGTGGACATAAGAGACATTCATACAAGACATGCATCAGGTCTGTGTGAAATTATGTGCAGATAATATGTTGTATTATAGAAGATCATAATGGGGCAAAAAAGAGTGCGATGCGGGGTGGATAAGTGTGAAAGTAGTTGATCATAGCCGCTATGGTGCATATAGAAGGGGGGGATATCTTGGGAGTTCATAGAAAAAAGGGCTACCCGGTGCACAAGGCTCTCTGCTACTGCAGGGTATGGGGAAGGGTTGAACGTACATAGCCTTACCACCAGGTCACCTTGGGGCAACCTTACCTTTCGCCCTGGCCGCCATTCACATTGGGAATCATATAACTGAAAAAACAAGCCTAAATGATCTTTACTTTTCAAACTCACCTTTAAATTTGGACAGCTATCAGCAATGGCAGACAAAGAATCATCTGTTATGAATGTACCACCAATATTCAAGTGTTGCAAGGAAGTTGTTCTTGAAATCTGTTGGAAAGAAATATATATCCATTAACAAATACAGCATATGTTACTGAAAAATTATAAGCATAGGAACTGAAGCACCTAATTATGCACTTCTAAGATATGTGTATGCAAGGAAATGCTTGAAAGACAATATAAGATAACTTCCCATTAATAAACCCGAGATCATTTTCTTTTTCTAGTTCGGATAGACCCCTAGAAAAGATTCTTATGATCCTTGACATGACAAACCTCAAACTTGACCTCCATCGATGATTGTCCATACAAGAAAATCGAGCTACTTGGACTTTGCAATGAAAAGCCTGACACCATTTCCTTAGGTCTAACACCCTCAATCTCGTAAAATTGGTCATTTAACTCCCAAAGGTAATTCATTGACAAGTTAAGTGGCATGACCATTGTACTAATTGGGCAAGGTTGGGTACAAACACCTTACTTACTTATCAATGAGGCGAAAACCACATCCAATCTTTATATAGTTACTGTTACATGATCACAATTCAGCTTCTTAGTTCTAGTCTCTAGATATCTGATTCTTCTATTATCAGCCCAATTCCCGACATTCTCAATCACATAGCACAAAGTAGACCTCATTGTCAGCAATATGGCTATACATGATGAAGTATGTGGATGAAAATTTTGATTTTGGATAAGACGGTCAGTCTGGAAAGCAGATACATGCAAGAGACATCCAAAACAAACCATACCATCTAAAAGAAACTACAGCCTCAAGAGCTCTTTTCATCTATTGATTTCTATGCTGAGTTATTTTTGCAGCCATGCTATCTTAGTTCTTGTCTATGTGGCGAAGCCTAATCTATTGTAACTAGTAACTGCATACAGTTAGTAGAACAAAATGAAGTTCGTATCTTCGAAAGTACACAATCTTGTAGACTAGATTACAAACAAGGTAGAACAGTTCACAATCACAAATGTTGTAGGTTGCTATTGAAGTACATGATTTTGGCAATAGCAGTGATTACATACCAGTTGAACAACACCTTTGTCTGTGATCCCTGTCATACCCCATAAAGATATTGAAGTCAGGTTGCTGACACATTTTGCTGAAGATATTTGGAACAGACCAATGTCTGTAATTTGGCAACCCCAACGACTCCTTGGACTGAAAATACATAACAGATGAACACATCAGTAAATAAATCTCGGATACAGATGACAGATAGATGACTACACAGAAGTCTGCAACATTTGTACGCATAGACGCCTATAAGTCTATAACAACATCGATGTCACACCATCATCTGTTGATACCGCTAATTATTATTAGCACTCGATTATTTCCTCCCTATTAGAATTCAAAGACATGAGGAAGTGGAGAGGTCCAGACTAATCACTTCCAATATGGACCCAGTCCCTCAAAACAGAGTGAATTACACGCTCCTACGACCACTGACCTGCCCAGCGATGGAGTAACACCACGGTGATGGGTATTAGTTCAGAATCTACAGCACAAAGGCTTATCCTTTGTTATTTACTTGGCAGAGATATTGAGAGGAAAGAGGGAGAGAGAGAACAACGTTTTATTTTATCCAATTGGAGCTATAGTTTTATATAGACTCCAGAAGTTAACTTTCCATGACCACCCTCAGCCACCTAATCTTGATATCAAATTTGAACCCAATGGATTATGGTCAATGGGTCATGCTACACCTATGTTCAGTTTGTGTTACCCTGAACGTGGATTGTCTCTAGATGATGAGAGAGACACAATTGGACGATGTCATATCCCGCCCAAACTGTGGTACAATAAACATCCAATAAAGAAAAATCTTCTTTCCAAAATTATTCATGCAAAACACTCTTCTAAGAGCATAATGAAAACTTATTTAACCCTTCTCTCTTGCCAATACTCCACCCACTCCAGAATTTAAATATAAAACTAAATATGAGTCTTTTGGGGAAAACCTGGAAATCCCTTTGGAACACTAATTCACCATTTCGGTACTAAGGTATACTATGACCGAGAACATGCGCGTTCCACACCGTTATCAGTGAGAAGAATTATCATTCCCTAGCAGTACAGATCCCCTCACTCCTACATAAATTAACCACAGAACCTCTCCGAAACGACAAGATAACCAATTAACCCATGCGTGAAACAAGAATCAACCTCCAATAAAGACCAAAAATCGAAAATGATATTAACCTCCTGAAAATAAAGTTAATCTTCAGCTAATCAAAAATAAAAACAATACAAACCATAAACAAGCATATACTATCTATTTATGTATATAGAGTAAGGGGGGTTTACATAACAAGCTCCTTGAGGTTGTAGGCATGGAGAACAAGGCAGGTGGTGGATTCATCGTCCATTTTCCAACCAGCAAAGCTCAGTCTCTCTCTCCGAGCCAGCGAACAACATTTTTATTTTATCCGGTTGAGCTTTAGTGTTATATAACTTTCCATAACACAATCAACCACCTTATCTTGCTCTCAAATTTAAACCCAATGGATTATGGTCATGCTACACCTATGTTCAGTTTGCGTAGCCCGGAACGTGGATCTTATCTATATGAGGAGAGAGACATGATTGATGTCACACGCCCCAAATTGTGGTACGATAAACAGCCAAATGCCAATAAAGAAAAATTTTATTTTCCAAATTATTAATGCAAGACACTCTTCTAAGAGCATAACGAAAATTTCTTTAACCCTTCTGTCCTGCCAATAGTCCACTAACTCCAGATTCATAGTATAATACAATCTGAAAATTTGAAAGTCCATTTGGAATGCTAATTCACCATTTCGGTACGAAGGTATACTATGATTGGGAACGTGCACGCGTTACACAATGCCATCAGTGAGAAGAATTAGCATTCCCTAGTAATACAGTTCCCCTCATTGCAATACAAATTAACCGCAGACCCTCTCCAAAACAACAAGATTACCAATCAACCCATGTGTGAAACAAGAACCAACCTCCAATGAAGAACAATAATCGATAATAAAATTAACCTATGTTTGGAACTTGTGGAAAGAAAAAAGAAAGGAAGGGAAGATAATTAAGAGAAAATAAGAGGAAAGTTGAGATCATTTTGTTATTGTCCCTCCTCTTTCTGTAGGAATCCAAACAAAAGAGGAGGAAAATTTTTAATTTTCCATTCTTTTTCCTTTCTCTTCCACAAGTTCCGAACACATCGTGCAGCAAATCAAAAATAAAAACAATACTGTACAAATTAACCACACATACGTATATAGTACTATCTATTTATATATATATGTAGAGTGAGAGGGGTTTACATATCGAGCTCCTTGAGGTTGTAAGCGTAGAGAACAAGGCGG
>JAOTQK010000002.1:10995888-11012614 GCA_025642025.1 Rhododendron ferrugineum
ACAGCTAAATGCTCACTACAGGATTCCGGATCCGCCGTTCTATAATCCAGAGTGAACTCTCTCTCTCTCTCTCTCTCCTTCCTTTTTGTTCTACACAATAAAGTGAGATAGTGCAGCAGATTCAAAAAGCTATATCTACTTTTCACTTCATAAAAATCATCATCAGCTGATGCTTTTGCAACGTCTCTGTTCAACCCATTCTTCTGCACGGTTTCACATTCTACCTAGCTAGGTCTCTCTCTCTCTCTCTCTCTCTCTCTGTTGTGATTTTACTTTCTTTGTTACGGCAAAAACGTTCAGTTAATTTGCTGTGCAAAGTAATGTACGTATAGATTCATGATTAGGGTTCATTCAAAGTTGATATCTTTCTTTTGTTTTGTAATTCCTTTGCTTTGGTAGTGTATTTCGATGGGTTTAGATTTTCAACTCTGATTAGGGTTTCCTAAGATTTGATCTTGCTTCTGAACTTGAATTTCCCAGCTCCTTTCGCCTTCTTTATGTTTCCATGTTTGTTGTCCTTCTTTAGATCTATAATCTGTATGATTTACAACTGTATTTTTATGTGTGACAATTTAACGTTATTGTTTGTTTATGCTGGGTTATGCTCATTATAGTCTTTCAATTTTGATATTGGACCTTTTGCTTTATTAATGCAGATTCATGTGGGTGATTCATCTTTTAGTTAACCAAAATACAAGGACCAAGGGAGTATCCTTGAAGAGTTAAACACAAAATACACAAAATCATGTCAGACATGTAGGAAAACAACCCCCCGTGCCCCTACACCCTCAACCCTCAAGGAAAGGGGCCAACACCCATTGCTAGAACTAGGAATGATAAAACGAACACATCAACATATTACACCAGAAAATAAACCAGAAAATCAGCGTTTCAGACAAATTGCAGACACTCCCAATTCTGCAAGAAATTCTGATTTCCGCAGAATTAAGTTCCTCCAAGATGCCATGGCGAATCTAATTCCAGATTCCACTTCCCTCATCAGAGCTTGCAAATCCTTCGTTCATCCCATACGATATTACCTTCTCCCCAAATGGCATAGATAGCTGCAGCAAAAGCTATTCGAAGAACCGTATATTTCTAGGATTTACTTTCTCCTTTTGGGATAGCCCTAGCCACTTCACTCACCAAGCCAGCAGAACTTCTATCAGATGCCCACTTACTCAGGAGCTGACTCCGTAGTCCGTTAGAGTAGGACAGAAGTCAGAACATACATTCAATAGACTGCATCACTGCACTACTTCCCATTGAATAGCGCCATCCATTGAATAATGGCCAAACTCAATTAATAAAGAAGGCTTTGTTCCCCTTTCGGGTTTTTTTCTTTCAAAGGATTTGTGATCTCTAGTTTTGATTGATTTGACAAAGCTGAAGAGTCAATGCTCTAGCATTTCAGCAAAATCTTGTTTCTGGTGGGATTTAATGTGATGTTCTCCTCCTAGGGCACACAAAACCCAGTTGGCTGGATATTTCAATATTTTAAATAATGGCACGATGAGAAAAATGATAATAGCTTGCATGACGAGATGTAGTGTTTGATGATGTTGTTTTGTATGTGACCCGTGTACAAAAAGGAAAGCCATTGGCAACACAGCTGATTTCAGCTGTTTTGTCATTGTGTTTGATTCCTACAATGAAATTAGTTCATTTCAAACCTTTTTAGAGCAACCTCATTTACATTCAGCAGGAAATTTTGATCCAAGACTTCTTAATTTACTACAAAGAAAAGAAATTGTGTAGCTATTGGTACGAATAAGATTAAGAAAGAATGTCATAAGTTATGTAGAAAGGACATGGCAGGGAAGCTATCATCATTCACCCCCTCAACCCATATGGGGTAACCCCCTAACCTGGATACCGTAGCCGCACTCCCTCAAATGTTTTGTAAACCTAACCTTCACCAGGTGTTTACACCCCATGATTTTGGTGTCCTTGCTGTACATTGTGGCGCTCCCCCCCGTAGCTTTGTCTCTTTTCCACAATGCTATAGCCCAATCAGAGAGATCTGCACCTTCTTCGTGAGGTCTCTCTGCCACCACAAACTAGACTCGCATAGAAAGAGACCTGCCTCTTTTGCTGTACCTCTTCGGCTCTTCCTTTCTGTCTGAATTTCTATGCCAGAATCTCTTATTGTGGATATCAACAACACATTGTTATCCTCTTTGTGGCCCCAATCATGCATGCTACATCTCGCGCTACGTATCCGCCACCTATGAATCATGGGCACTTCTAAAACCCCATCGTACTCTTGCCTGTAACTTATCGGGTACCCGTATTTGGCATGGTACTTCTAAATAGTACCTGGTACATGACACACGTAAGAGATTTTTCTCTATGATTTTTTCCCTGCCCCAAAAGTAGTCCGAAGTGTATCAAGTCATACACTCGTACCCAATACAAAGAAGTAAGCTAAGTTGAAAAGACTTCATTATTCTTTGCTTAGCATGATTCTATAATAAAGATATTGGTCCATAGTTCTTTAGTATAGTGGCATTAAACTTTGATTTGCTCCTTAAGCTTGTTGTTAAAAAGTTATTTGATGGTGGATTATTAATTGCACAAGTCATTTAGCTATTTTCTTCATTTGAAGTGTAATTATTATGTTTAAATTTAATACATTGCTCTATGTTATTAAGAAACATATGTTATAGTTGTGCAGCTCGTGCCCCACCCGTACCCGTACCCTACATTTTTTTAGGTTTCGTCGTACCGACTATATCGTACAAGTTCCGGTACATGTGCTTCATAGTCCGCCACATTTGCATCCTACAACTGTTGCTCTTATTGCTCACCGTTAACTTGTACTACTCGCCCGATGCTTGATAATTGATATACATGCTGCAACGCATCCCACAAGACTATACAAGTTGTCAATCATATCCCCTTATGTCAATTTTTGATATGTTAGATATTTTTTGAAGTATAGGTCCTTTTTTCTTGAACCTTTTCTTTTTTTCCTCGCTTCCATTTGTACATGGGTGGCATTCCCTTGATTCCTTTTCAATAAAATTATATTACTTATCCCAAAAAAAAAAGTCAATCATATTCACTTACGACTGCTCTTGCTCCTTGATTGAAACATAATGCTAAAGGATTTCCTTGATCATGTCCGATCCCTATAAATTCACAAGAATAAAAAAAAAATGGACCCCATCGGTGAATCTGCACCGTCACAAATCATGCACCCAGTTAAAATGCTACCATTCAAATTACAATAAAATGCTAGATAAACTACGTCCATACCCCATGTTGGCACCTTGGATTTTTCTTTCAACCATACACCTATAAAAAATACCCAAGCATCTCACTTCCACTGCCATGCGACTCCAACTGCCTTCAACTGAATGTTCACCTTTTTTATTCTTCTTCTCTTTGTGCGTCATTCTTCCTGTATTTGTACCTTATCCACAGCCGCCAAACCTAGGATTAGCAACCTGGCTCTGATACCTCTTGTGAATTATTGATTGCATCCCCTCCAAGATAGCATAAGCACGCATAAGAATAAACACGCACATACAAAAAAGAGAAACATCGGTGAAGTGAAGTCCCACATCGCCTGGGTACCAAAGTAACTTGAAGTATATAAGCGTGAGGGCACCCTCTGTAGCTAGGTTTTGGGTTCCAATGTAATATGAAGTATATAGGCGTGAAGACACCCTCACTTCAATAGCTAGCTTTTGGGGTTGAGTTGTAACCAATATCTTGTAACAAGAAGTTTACGTGGTTTGCCCAAAACGCCTACATCCGCGAGAAAGAGATTCCACAATAATAGTAGTAAAGAAGATTACATTGTGAGATTTGCAAAATATGTGAAATCCCAGTGTTCTAAAAGGCGGGATTAATCGCCGATTAACCGGCGATTAATCGGAATTTTGACTCCTCCGGTGAGATTAATGGCTCGGTGGTTGTATTTGGCGGCGAGGAGGTTAATCGGCTTTAGTCGCCGGCAATTAATAGGCGATTAGCCGATTAATCGGTTAAAAGGTAATTAATCGGTTAAAAGGCGATTAATAGGGGTAAAATCAGTATTTTTCGAAAATGAAGGGGGGTAACTGTTATTTTTCGAAAACCAGTTTAAAGGCGCTTCGACTACAGATTTAGATTAGGGCTTTGTTACTCGGCCAGTCGCTGCAGACGATCAAGGACTTGGAGTGAACAAGTGAAGTCGCCGCCGTCTGCCGAAGTCGCCGCCGTCTGCTGTAATTTCTCTCTCTCTCTCTCGATCCCTCTCTCTCTCTCTCATATGATCTCTCTCTCTCTCTCACAGTTTCTCTCTCTCTCTCGATCCCCCTCTCTCTCTCTCTTATGATCTCTCTACTGGTGTTTTTACTGTTGGAAAGTTTTCATTTTGAAAGTCCTGGGTATATGGCCACGTCTGGACACTGTGGAGTGTCGACAGTGGCCAAAATGTAGTATTTTTTTTTTAAATCATAAAATAAATTAACAAAGTGTAGTATTGTTTGGTGTTATCAGTTAACACAAAGTGTAAAATCTTAACTTATAATCATGTTAACACTTGACAGTTTCTTGACTTTCTTCTATGTCTCTATATTTGAAATGTTGACATTGAGTATCCGATAGCCAAAGAGAACTAAGAAATTTTTTGGGAGAGAAGATATATCACATCAACTAGGAAAACTGTGATTATTAATGGTAGGGACTCTAGGGAGGTTGTAGAATATTTTAAAAAAAAAACCGACTAATTGCTAAAAGGCGATTAATGGCCGATTAAAAGGTCTCAAAGCTTGAAGGTGGTCGGCCGCCTGCCTAGCGCCGAGCGATTTTTAGAACATTGTGAAATCCACACATCTACTCAAGCCCTTGCTTATGGGTAACTAAGCCATGCTCACTTTTAGTGCTCTAGTACTTTTCCTCTAGCCACTTACCTCTCTATTTTTTCCCACCAATCTCTCAGCTGACCCCTCTCATATTTTTGGTTACCTATTACAAGTTTACAACCTATTTTTGGAGGTGAGCCTTGGCAATCCCTTCACTCTAGCCTCAATGCCACATTCCTCCTTGGGTCTTCTTGAGCAAGGTACCTGGGCCCTGCTCCCGACCTAGGGTAACGTGAGGAGTTGCTATGAGGTGAAGGGTCGCCATAAGTTATTGTGAGCTCGTGGAGCTTTGGGAGACAAGCGATACCTTGTAACGGTATTCTTAGTGAGTTCGCTTCTTTAGGTGATGTGCGAGCTTGAGGATGGAATTCAATGGGTGGCGGTCATGGTGGCCGCCTCAATTACTAAGAGGGATGGAGGATCCTCCTATGGCCTCCAGAGGCAGAGGACCTCCAAATACCCACACATAGGAACATGCGAATTTAATGCTTAACAAAGGTAAGATAAATGCGGGTAGGGTGGCACATCCAAAAATTTAGTTGTATTGCATATCTTTATGCTCTTGCCAATTTGTTTTTGCAGATACATAGTTTCCCATTTTGTTCTCATTTACTTGGGAATGGATACTACATCTAAGGTGTAATGCAGTGTTGGTTTACTTGATATGATCTATTCTTTCCTGGAAGGAATTATATTCATCATCCGAGTTAAAACTATTGAAAATACGAAATGTATCCCCTAGTTGTACAAACCCTGGATTTTTCTTCTGTGTCATGACTCATGAAGCATCCCCTAAAATTGTTTCACAGTACTCATTGCTAAATGTGTGTAAGTAATTAAAATTTAGTTTTATGGTCTTAATAAAATCTTTGCAGCTGGCACATCCAAAAAATCGGTTGTATCTCCATAGTTCTTCTATTTATGTTCTTGCTTATTTGTTGCTGCAGATATATTGATTTTCTCTGTTGTCAATCATCTAATTTGCAAATGGTTAAATCAAATTTGTGATTTGGATGCAGTGTTGAAGTTCTTGATGTGATATTTTCTTCCTTATAAGGATTTAACTTCATCTGATAATACCAAAAAATGGAGAAAGCATCCCCTGATTGTCCATACCCGGGATGCTTCTTCTGTGTCATGAAGGAAGGAAACCCTAGTAAACGCAGATCAAGTATACTCAAATTCTTTCGCGAACTTCCTTCACAAGATGATGATGGCCAGGTTCTCCCTATCAGTGGCCTTTGGAACACTGCCATGGCACATCCCAATGATCCGGAGTTTATTGAACTAGGAATATTTGAGTGCATGTCAGCGTTGATTTGGAAAGGCCTAAAAAATCGCCGATGGCTATCTCACGACCAAAATATATACATTCCCTATTATGCTGCACACATAATTGGGTCCTACACTATGAACATGGAAGAATTTGCCGAAAGCGCAGTGCACTCTGGCGTTATCCCACCTTTAGTTGAACTTCTAAGAGGGAGGTTGACTTGGGTTGAACAGAGAGTGGCCGTGCGGGCCCTCGGCCATTTGGCTACATATGCCAGCACTTTCCCATCTGTGGCCAGTCATGGTGAGATCCTTGAGCTTTCCATTCAACTAGCGATGAGTTCGCTTGAAATCGTGTATTCCCACTTTTACCAGTTTGTTGACAGAAGGCTGAGTTATCACTGTGACCTACTTACGAGGGGAATGGGCGGCGTTGAAATGGAGTCAAGAAAGGCAGAAGAATGGGCTAGTCAGTTGCAGTGTTGGTCCCTTCAACTTATTAATTGCTTTGCTTTCAAATCAGAGTTTCTTTCTACTATTTGCAAACCGGAGTTTCTGGTAAAACTTCCAGGCATGTGGGGTGGGCTTGTTAATGAAAGCTCACCAGCTGGTATTGGTTTGTTGAGGACAATTTGTCATCATAAGCTGGGTAGGGGACCAGTTGCCAGCTGTCCTGGTATTATTGAAGCGCTGTGTAATATTGCGTGCTCATCTGATGATTGGCAATATATGGCTATTGACTGTCTTCTGTGGCTGCTTCAAGATCCGAGTACCTGTCATAAGGTACTTATCTTTTATATGTGTTGGGCCAGTCATTGATGGGTTTTCGATATCCACAAACAATTGCATTGGATTTTTTCTCAGTGAGTATTGAAGGTGGATACTTTTACTTGATTGCTAGTATGCAGTTTCATATTTCAACTTTCTTGATAACTTCAAATTATAAAGGCATTATGGATTTATAGTTAAAGATATCAGTATACCTGATTAAGCTGTCAACCTGGAACATGAACGATGTGATGGTTTGTTTCCGATTAAATGGAAGGAATGAGGCAGTGACAATTTGTTGAATGGCTAGGTGTTATAGAAGAGTTGTGAGGTCAACACTAATTATTCTGCTCTCATTGCATGAATTTTCATTTCCTTTTTCTAGTCATTTTCTATAAATGCTAATGCTACAGTAAAAGTGTTCATCAGATCCTTCCCAATGTAGTGCTACAGATCTACACTGGCACGATGGTGGATCTGCATATTTCCCTATTGAGCCATATGAGTGTCATGAAATATCGATAGACTAAAGATCCGTTCGAACCACACGGTTGGTCTCAAAAATCAATGGCCTGTTATGCTCCAATGTGAAGCATGTGTATCACCAATTCCCTGAACAGAACTGGTTTACTTGGAAAACCCCCCTAACTATTCAAGGTCTACGGTCTACCTTATATGGATTTTTGTATTTGTGTCAATGGAACCATTTAGAATGAAGTTTGATAAGGATTTGATCTAATTGAAGGTCAAAGGCCCTAGGCCTTGATGTGAATAAGGTTTTTGAAAGATTCTATTAACCATAGAGATACTGAATTGCACAAAAGAAGAGATGCTAAAAGCGCCTCCAAGAAAAGCTTGCATGTATTTCAAATTTACTAACTGGGAGGTTAATAACACAACTGTCACGTTTTCACATGACATTGCCTGCAAGATTAGACTATTCAAACTTGGGGTAGCAACAATTGGCGCCTGGGTGGAGAAACAAAGTTAATAGTAGCAGGATAGTATTGCTGCTAATCATTATAGACACTTCATTTCAATATCTTGGCACAAAATTGTTTGATACCTTGATCTGTATTGTTGGGTCGTTTTCCTAATGGCTTAAGCCTTTGGGACAATAGGTGAATTAATGAAAACATGATATGGGTTCTGTCTCCCATTGAATCCTGTTCATTTTATTTTCTGTGGCAACTTTGTCATATCAAATCTGCCAAGAGGAGCGAACAAGTGGTGCTGATCTGGATTTACTAAAATTTAAGTAAGCTACACTGGTTCAGTATTATAGTTTTTCGTTACACTACTATAAAACTCCAGTTAGCCGAGTAATGCTCAAGGTTGGCCTCGACGTAAGAGAGCTTATTATTACTGCAGGAGTTGGTTTGAGAAGCACCACTTGACCCAATCACGTTGTATGGTGAGTACTGACGTGAGACACTTAACACTCGGTAAGGGTATGGGTCCATGGGATGTGCGTCCAACCTGAGCCGCTGACATCCTGACATTCATCCAATCAAGTGTATCTAGGAAGCTTAAGTTTTTCAGACATTTGAGCATTAAACTCTTGCAATATGCGTGGAGAATGCCGATGTCACCTTGTAACCCCAGTTAACTTGGACAACAATACTTTGCCAAGTGTACGTATCCTTGGAACATGTATTCAAATGAATCCGATGCTGAAAAATGCAACTGCACTGCGCCCCATATCTGCACCAAAGTCCATGTGACATACGCTCGACCCAATAAAGTAAATTTGGTCAAATGATAACTGACCCAATGCAATTATTTCACTTTGTAGTTGTAAATTACTTTGTAAAACACTAGTGTTATTCAATAGTTGGGTACTATGATTTTATATGCTTATTAATGAAGTTCATATGCTTATTAAGTTGAATTTTAATACTTTATTACTATGACTTTACATTACCTGTGTCAATTAAGGAATTGTAATAGACATTCTGTACTTCAGACCTCATGATTTCTTTGCAGGTAATTGATAAGGCAGTACCTGCACTTGTGGATCTTGCGGAGATCTCAACTTTGGGGGACCACAAAAAGCTTGGGGATTCCATTGTTAATGTTCTGCAGGAATGTACCCAATCTCAAGGAACAGGGCGTAACTCTGTCAGCAGCCGCGCGAAAGACCAGACTGAGGAAATTGTAAATTCCAGACACAGGTTGAAATGGGAAAAGAACATGCCCAAAGAGGATCTCCATATCAAACAGGCGGCAGCGCTTGTAGTGAAGCTAGAAGGCAATTCATTGTTTTCAGCAGGAAATATATCTGGAGCAGCATCAAAGTACTCTGAAGCACTGGCACTTTGTCCAATGCGTTCCAAGAAAGAAAGAGTTGTTTTATACAGTAATCGAGCTCAGTGTCATCTTTTGTTGCAACAACCCTTAGCTGCCATAAGTGATGCCACACGTGCGCTTTGTATTCATAACCCTGTGAATCGTCATGCCAAAAGCCTTTGGAGAAGAGCTCAGGCTTATGACATGATTGGGTTAGCTAAAGAGAGTTTATTAGATGCTATTCTCTTCATAAACGAGTGCTCCCAGTCAACTGATCCTGACCTTTCTTTAAGGCAAAATAAGGTACCTGACTATGCTGAGCGTTTGGTCAAGAAGCAGATGCGTGCCGCTTGGTTATTTAGAGATGCCGCTGTTAAGCATGGCGGAGTTCACTGTGACGGTGATGGTGGGGATATCTATGGCCAAGAAACTGATGATTCTGAGTGGGAGACAGCAAGTGAGAGTGATATGGGAAATGATGATCAGGGAAATGGTGATTGGAAGAATGAGGATGAAAGGAATGATCATTATGATAAAGCTTCAATAAAAGGTAAGGTTCCTAGTGGGTGTTCTGCATCTATTGGCAATAACTTTCAACCCAATCTGTACATATAGATTTTCCAACTTGGATATCTTGATTAGAATAAACATCATTCGAGAGACTGTTGGATGAGACGGTGATCCAAGAAATGCTTTTTGAGATTTCTGTTGGATGAGACTGTGTTCTGCAAATATTCCCACTGACTGACATAATTGAGTGGTTCAGATTTCCAAGTTTCCCAAGAATTTTTAAGTTTGAACTCGAAACAATTAGGGTGAATGAAATTCATGTGTTTTTCTTCATGTGCACACCTACTTGGTTGACTGATTAAAGTCTCGTTCACTTATTCTACCTTTTATTTCACTATCATTCATCCTTAATATCCATTTCGATGTTTGGTAGTTTTAAATGAGCTTAATAGTTTATTGAGGCCTTTCTTTTTGGCCCCTTTCTAAATGCTGTGTTTAAAATTCTGAGTGAATACAGGCGTGAAGCATGGATACAATGTGCAGCTTATGGAGGATGATGAGCCATGAATTCGAACGGTCAGATACTTTCCTCTGTGGTAGCAGGCCAGCAGAGGACTTTTCATGGTTTTGTTAAAATTCGAGTTGTACACATGGTATATTTGGTTTCCGCCGTCTTTTTTGTGGTCAACTACTGTGTAAGAAATTGTAATAGGAGGAAAGTAATGAAAAGTTATGTCTAGAGCTTGTGAATTGTATCCTTTTTTGCCTTTTGGATTCTAATGTTTTATTGTGTTTTTGAGTGATTCAAGGGGCTTGTGAATGTAAACCCTCTTGGGGATTTTGGTTGAACTACCATCTATTCCTATGTGCTTGATAATTACAAATTTCTTATGTATTTCTTCTTGTGCTGTATCGCTGATGTTATTGGGTTTAAGCTATGCACTATTGTAGTTGAATAGGAGGGGCGGTTGCGCAGTTTACCAGGTTAAATATATGCACATGCGTACACACCTGCACATGAATACATAATGAATATTTTGAGAGCTTATCCCGCAGTTTACCAGGTTAAATACATGCACATGTGTACACAACTGCACATGAATACATAATGAATATTTTGAGAGCTTATCCCGCGCTGAGTATTTATAACCTAGTATATAAGCCTTGGCCGTCTTTCCATTCATCACTACTTAATTTTGAATATGATGGTTTCTAACATGATATCAGTTGGAGGCTTTGGAATAATTGATATACCGGTTTAAGTGTAGCTTATTTCATAGTGACCCTAATAACAAATCCTCATCTCTCGAAATGCGAGGAGTGTTAGAGTTTATCCCACATTGATTATTTATAACCTTCAAAATGAGTACAAGGATGGTCTCTCCATTCATTCTTCCGGTCTCTTTATGGATTGTGCAACAAGTGGAATGATGGTGATGGTTGGTTGCCCTTCGGTGCACTATCATTTTTAGGGCTTTTTCTGATTTCATTTTGTGGTGTTTACCATTTAGATTAAAATTTTTTTGATTGGCAACAAAAATTTATAAATACTCAACAAAGGGTACATCGAGATAGAAATCCGAGCCAAATATTGGTACATGACAAACCTGGAGCAAATATAAGACTGATAAACCATGGAGATTAATTAGGGCTTGTTTTCGGAGGTAGATTTATTTCATATGCTGTGTGTTGGTAGAGTTTTGAGAACTGAATAGGCACCGTGTGTTGCAGAGGGCACCCAAGTGCAGGGAACAGATTGTAAATTCGAATCACTTAAGCTATGCACAGATTGGGATGTTGATCAGATGCATGCTTTCTGATCATATGACTGGAAGCATGTGATTTAATACATCAAAAATCTACAAACACAACTTTAACATACAACTCATGTTAAAGAGCCGAGTTCGATGCATGTGGACTCATGTGCATCGTCGGCTCCGGACGTGTTTAAAGGTGTTTTAGTAGGATTGCTCATCATACATTGCAAAATGGTTTGAAAGAAAGAAAACTGTGAAACCATGCTGGATGCTTCTGTCCTTCATTGGACTAGCTCAGACTTATCCATGAGAAATATACCTTTCAATGCTTTGGAAGTTTACTTCTCTGATAACTTCAATGGAAAACAATTAGTGGTTAAGAAAACCTGAACAAATTGTGCCTAAACACTGGGAAAAAAATTCGTGACTACAAATAGCTATTAGACTTGAAGCTCAAGTAGAGTCCTCATTGCTTGTTTCTTCATAACCTTCCCATACACTCCTCTTCCTAGTTTCATTGTTCTCTCCATCTCCAGCATCCCACCGCCACCACCACTGCAATTTCTCTTCAATCCTTTCTTCACCACCTTCAAAACCCTCTCATCACTTCCCACCGCTTCCGCAACACTATCCACGACAACCTCAATTGCCGGAATCCGCCTCCCCCATCGCCTCATTGACTTCTCAGACTCAAATGTTTCAGAATAAACTCCCCAAAAAGATGCTCTCAAATAGCCCTTTTCCTTTCCCCTTGCATTCAACCTTCTCATGCCTTCCTCCAACCGATAAACCATCCCTCCCACTTCCAATCCCCTGTCAATACCTATCTCAAACTCCCTCATCTCCTGTTTTCCCATAATACCCTCCTCAAACTTGCACCTCTTACAACAACAGTCAAATCCCCAAGTTGTCGCCATTTCTCTACGATTGCTCAAAGGTGAAAGCACATCAAAATACGCTAATGTAATCTCTTCACCTGCCTTAATATCTCTAGAAGCATGAACCATCATGTAATCACCAACATGCAATCGCCGTGCATTAGGGTTGCATGCATGGTTGATGAAGGAGGGAAGTAGCCATAGCCCAACACCATGGTAACCGCTGTTTTTGCCCAAAACTTTTGATGAAACCGCGTCCTCAACTAGAGAATTCACATCCAATATTTTTAGTATTATACCCATATCAAGATTCTCATTAAAAAACCCACTCTCCTCTGCTTCAGGCCTAAATAGACTAACATCAGGCACTTCAAGTTTATCCTCTTCTTCGCCGGTAGATAAACTGCGAATCAATTGATGGGTTCGGTGGCATTTTGTGGATGATTCAACAACTTTACCTATCAAATTCTTCCACATAACCAATTGGGTATTGCCCCCCAAATCTTCATCTTTGGAATTAGGCATTATACCCCTGTCAGTGGCAATTGCCTTGGTAACTAACAACAAAGTACCACAATCAACATTCTTTGTTGCAAATAGGCCACGCCCAACACCTATATGGGATTTCTTGATTTCAACCACACCAATGTACTCTGCGATTTCCGGAGACTTCCCGCGAAACCCATTTAGAATCCAATCAGATAAATCCAAAGCTCCAGTTCTTGAAGAGAATTCAAGTTTCTTGCATTTCTCCAAATACCCATTGATGGATTCAGAGTTTGAACCAGATTGGGGATCCATAAGAGCCAATTTGAAGCAGTCCAGAGCCATTCCATACCGATTGAGACTGAGCAAGATCTTACCTTTGCAAAGCAGAGTCTTGAAATGGGCACTCTCGATTTCGAGTGCTTGCTCACAATCTCTCAATGCTTCTGCGAAATTTCGGAGGTGGGACCGGGCTTCGGCCCGGTTGGAGAGGGCTAAGCAGAGGGATTTGTTGAGATTTGAGAGGTGATTCGGGTCAGGGTTCTGATGGGTTTTCTTGGAGATTTGATCGAGGCAGAGTGAGATGAAGTGAGAATAGGCTTGGATGGATTCATCCCATTCTTCTCTGAGGAGAAGCTCTGTGGCCTTGGATCTGAGCTGTTGCATCATCTCTTCCTCCATTTCTGTGTGGTGGTGTTGCTGCTTTTGGATTTCTCCCAGCTTTGATTTGACTGTGGGTTTACTAGTTTTTCTGTTTTGTTTTCATGTGAAGTTTTAAATGAGGGGGGATGTAACGGTCATATTCACTATCCGGTTTTATAAACTTTTCTCTGTTAGGCTCTCACGTTGTAACGCCAACGGCCATATCGGGTCTCCGTTCCAGAAATTTTCTTAAAAAATAAGCAGCTTATCTCACATTTTCAAACTCAAAAATAATGTAAATGAAAAATAATTTTCTAATTTTTTTTGCACCGTATTAAAGATATCAATGAGATCTGTTAAATAAGATCCATAGTGATAGGAAAATTATTTGTGCAAGCATATGATTTTTGAGCTTGAAATTACCTTCTAAAAAAAAAGGACTTTTTTTTTCTTTCTGAAACACAGCCTTAGTTGTTAATACTACACTTTAGTTGTTAATACTACACTTAGGGGTGTTCCAGTTTCCCTTTTTTTTTAAAAGTTCTTTTTCTTCAATTCCAGTTTCCCTTCTTTTTTAAAAAGTTTTTTTTCTTCAATTTGCAAACTCAAATATAATGAAAATGAAAAATATTTTTTTAATTTTTTTCGCACCGTATAAAAGATCTCAATGAGATCTATCAAACAAGATCCATATTGGTAGGAAAATTATTTGCGTAAATATATGATTTTTGAGTTTGAAATTACCTTCTTTTTCTAAAATTACTTTTTATAGAAACCGGAACACCATTAGTATTTTCTGTTAAAAGTATCGAGATTGAGAGGGATTAGAATTGAAGAAATTTAAATAGACATCCTATTCAGAGAATTTGTTTAGATCCTAATTGATTTGAATACTTGGTGGGACCTTTTCATCAATAAAGAGATATGTTTGGTTCCTTTGTTTCATCTAATCCCCGATTTTTGATAACAGGATCTCTCCCAAATGTTTTGTCCGGTAGTTATGGGATTTTCCCTATAAATCTATTTAAACTTTTATGTAAACTTAAAATGAGAATTTTGTCCATATTTGAATTTTTTTTGCATTTGTTAGTTTTACGCCAAATTTTTGTGAGTTATTGGAAAAGTAAAAAATTCACTTTTACCCAAGTATTTTGAGAAATAACCACTTTTCACTTTTTGCGCTAAAAAGTGGTTATTTCTCAAAATACTTGGCTAAAAGTAAAGAAATTTTACTTTTTCGATTTCTCTCATCGAGATGAATCAATAGCCGACAAAAGTTTGGTGCAAAACTAACAAATGTGAAAAAAAATTCAAATAAGGACAAAATTCTCATTTTAAGTTCAAGTTTAAGTTAAGGCCAAAAGAATGCACCCTAAGGGTGAAATGGGTATTATTTGAATTTCAGGATGACAACATAAGTTTTTAAACCTACTAGTGGGCATAAATGGGTATTATTGTCTTCTATTTATTTATTTTTATTTTTTTGTCTTTTACTTTCCTTTGTTAAAAGTGGGCATAAATTACAAAAATATTGGCCTATGATTGATTCATTGTTGGCCTTGTTTACAGGTGTCTCAAAAGAAAACGCTTGAAATTCCCAAGCTAAAAGCATTGGACATTTCACCTACAATAGGTGAAATTCATATCTCGACTCAGAAAAATATAAAAATGTGAACTGATGTTAAAAATTCATATAAGACAACAATTTGGAAAAAAAAGACAATTGTTTAGAATTTTTTTTGTCTTTAGTGAACTTTTTTGTTTTGTCCTAACTAAGTACTTTATTAGACTCTTTTTGTCGAGATGGATAATTAATCCAAAAAATATGACTCGAATCTAACAAAATTTCAAAAAAAAGACAAACAAATAAAAATTGTTAGGGAGAATGGAGCCTCACTTCTGTCTGACAAATGGTATGCAACAAAATGATGAAATCGAAATATACTAATTTAGCCATGTCTTGAAGCATATCACCCCTGCTCTTACAAAGAACAAGGGGAAAGAAAAATGACCACTTCTTTCGTGATAGGCTTAATTGACAATGTTGACATGTCAACCTCCGGAGTAATACTGTCGAGCCGTTTTTGCCAATGATTTCCAATTGAACCCCTTGGTGGGAGAGGCTGAAGTGTAATGGCCGGGGGCAGTCTCGTCTTTTCGCATGTTTTTGGTGGGTCCTTGACACTATTTGACCATTTACCAATTTACTAAATTGGGTTTTCGGACTTTTTGACTATTCCATTTGTGTCCCAAGTTTTCTACCTTGTTTTTGTCCTTTAGTGTCTGGGATTTCTAATTTTCAGTAGGGGTGTTTTAGTCTTTTCGTCTCGATCCTGCAAAGACAGCTGTCCTTTTTTTTTTATCCGCAAGACAGCTGTCCTTGTCTCCTTGACTATTGTTTGCTTTTCTCTCTCTCTCTCTCGATCGACCGATCTAAAGCCATTCGATTGAGAAATTTTTCAGTGCCGGGTGGGTACCACCTGACACCCTACGTGGTACCCACTGGCTAATCACATCGCGCCACTTGGTTCTCTTCGCACGCTGGCCCAAGTAACGTTTCCTTCTCCTTTCCGTCCGTCTAAAATTGGGGGGAAACCCAAATCTCACCCCCCCGAAATTTTTGAAACCCTTTTCATCTCTCCCGCTCTCTGCCATCCCATAAAATACACGAAATGCCCAATTGCTCTCTCTCTCTCTCACATCTCAAGGAAAAATACGAATCAAGCTCCGATTAAGAAAGAAGCATAAATCAAGAGATGAACTCAGTGGAGGAAGAACCACCTACAATGGACATGGACCAAACACCCGGATTAAATCAAGAAAGGGGTATGTTTTTTTAATCTTTGCCCTCCATTTATGAATTTAATATAACACCAGAACGTCGTTCTTTGTTGGACTTAATATGTTTGTCTCCTTAATTTTTTATTAGATGTATCATTAGTTTATTGGTTCTTTGTTGGCTATTTTATTCCATATGCAGATGGCTTTTTAACGAGTCAAAAAGCATGTTTTGAGTTAAAAATTGGAATGAAAGTTAATAGTGATCAAGAAGCTTATGACATGTACAATGGATATGCATTTGATATGGGTTTTAGCATTCGGCGAGATGATTTAAGTTACAAAAAAGGTACGAAAGAAGTGATTCGACGTACTTTTGTGTGTTCAAAAGAGGGGTTCAGAGAATTTAGTGTTCATAGCGAAGAAAAGAAGTGTAACCGGTTAGATAGTAGATGTGGCTGCAGAGCACGGGTTATTTTTAAAGTGGAAA
>JAOTQK010000002.1:11029466-11040005 GCA_025642025.1 Rhododendron ferrugineum
TTTAGTAACGACGGATTTTTGGGATATTAAGAGGAATTTTAAATGGAATCCAAGTAATTTAATAAAATTCAAATTTTAACGAAATTTTCATTTACCAAAAATCCGGGTCGTTACAGTTATATTTGGAAATGATTCTTTGGCTATAAATATAGCTTCACTCCCTCAATTAGGGTTGAACTTCGTAGGATTTTTTGTTAGATCTTTATTGTTGTTTGGTTGCCCCACTTTTCGTGGGCTTGGATAAGCTCTAGCATTTGGAAGATAGTTGCTTTGGTGCAGCCTTCAGTCACTTTCCGTTCTTTGGTGATCTCAGTGCGATCTTGTTATCTCTTGGTTAAAACCCTGGTTTTGTGAGACAAGAGAGAGAAGTTTGTTGAGAAATTTCAATTGGATTTTGTTGAGAGAACTTGTATTTTGGGGCTTGGTGAGTGTCACTTATTCATCCACTTGCTCAATTTTGTTTGCTCGTCAATTTCGACCTCCATAACTGGTCATGACTAGGGCTGCACATGACCTAAATAGTCCACAAACTGCTAGAGACTTGGTTCAGTAAGAACTCGTTTTAGTTTGATTTATCTACTAAACGAACCGAACATGAACCTCACTTTTAATAAATAATACTCTTGGGGTCTATTAAAAAATATTCTATATGTTAAGGGTATATGTATAATTTAGCAATTCCTTTTTTTTTCCGACTAATATGAAACTATACGATCAGATCACATAATCACATATTACTGATAATATATTGATGTGGTACTTAAAAAAGAAAATTACTGAGGAATTGAATTTGAGCCTAAACTCAATTGTTCGATCCTGAATCTAATAGGGTTCGGCTCGTTTACAGGTCATGACCAATCAATCCAACATTTGGTTGCAAAAAGCTAAAAGACGGGAACATTTCCAACATAATGCCCAGATGATCTTGAGAGTAGTCAAATATCTCCTTCTCATATCTATGTGAGTGAAATGAATAGTGATGTCAAAACGTTTTCCGTGTGTACCTTCTGTGTCACAAAGGTTTTTAAATCAATCAAATACAAATGTGTATTTAAATTCCATTCCAAAAGAATAGTTGAGTGTGGTTACATAAAGAACAAGCAATTTACATGCATAGCAAGATAAGCGTGATAAAAGATGTCCCTATCAGCCAAAGCAGATGAACTGGTCTGCTTATATTGGAATCATCACTCACAGTTTCAGTTGTACGGCCGCCGCCTGTGGGTGATGATAATCCAGCCGGTGGTGGAGGTGAGATCACGGGAACATTGCATGTGCCAAATGTCGCATTTGTCTGTCCAAACATGGAAAACATATTGGGTTAGGTTGAGCCATTCTACCAACTCTCTCTATCAACTACCCAGCTTCTAATACAATATATGACCACAACCATAATTGATAGGCACAGATCCAACTTTCATATGGTTTAGGTATTACCGATAGGTCTTAGGGATTAGGTAGAGTAAATCAAATATTGTATTGGGTGATGTGAATGGTGATCTGATTAGGGAGTGTAATAATGTGCTGCAGTGGTCTTCTCTTTCTGAGAAAAGATTTGTATACGCGCATTCACAAGGTGTGAGTCCGCCAGTGCCAGGGATCCCCGTTGCGGGAACCTCTTTATTTGTGAGGGGCAAATCTACAATTGTGTCCAAGGTGTTGCATAGAAAGTGTTGCTCTTTTCATTTTCTTACACCCGAAATTGTTTCTCTCCAAGCCATTTCTTGGTTGTTTCAAGAAACCAGCTATTCAGATGCCCTAGATTCAGTGAATTTGCTGTGGGAAATCAAGTGTCAAAAGGTTGAAACTGATTTAGGTTACCAAAGAATCTTCTTTTCCATGAGAATTATAAAGAATGGGCAACATCTTATCTGATAATTTGAATTGAGGCGCAAAAAAAACACACACAGAAAGAATAACACAAAATATCCACGAAACTACATATGTACGAAGGAAAAAGTGCTTGCACCTTAAAATACTAAGCATATTTACCAGATTTTTCATTTGTCAATAACTTGAAAGTAACAAACCTTGCAATAAGCAATGCTATCACATCCACAAGTCAGCTGACCATTCGCCTCATCCACGGCTTCTGGGGCTCCTCCACCGTCACTTCTCTAGAACAAGTTAATAAGATCTCGATAATGCTGGATGTTAAAAATTTGTTTCTGACCAATCTAGAACAACTACATAGATAGGTCATATAAAATTGCAGTTCAATCATATCCCTTACCTGGTAAAAATCAACTGCAATGAAGTTTGGCCACCGCTTCCCAGCATCTTGATAACAAGTATTCATCATACTGATTAACGGAGCAGAATTGTCAACGCAGGCTTCTGTGTTGTTGGGATTATCAGGGAAGTAGTTCTGAAGAACCAAGGATATTGTTGATGTGTTCATAGGAGATGATTCCGCACGGTTCGGACAAGAACCAGCCACCATTCCGTCATCCCCATCTGCAGATTCCCAAGGATTTCTTTTATTTGCAAGAGAATGATGAAAAATACACGAACTAACCAAAAAAATGATCCTTTTTGTTTTCCAAAAAGCAAGAAAGTCCTAGAAACTGCAGGAAGTACAGTTCGTATACGACCTTTTAAGCCTTTTAATTAGTGATTGGTTTGCAACAAAATACTCGTATGTAGGGAACTTTTTCCCCTGAAAGTGAGGTACTATTTGTCCTTATTTTCCTACATTACTTCCACTTCAATGCCCACCCTTTTTTTGTTCCAGTGTTCTCATTCCTCCTCTATACTTTATCCAACATACTGTGAAAACCAGTTAAGCCACAATTGTTGTTCTAGTTTTATCCCGCAAAATCTCAATGTAGATGCATAAATAAATTTCTTCTTCTTGAACTGACACAGGCTAAAGAGAAGAAAAACAAGGTTCGTTTCAATCGAGTAGGAGGAATGGAGGACCATTGACCACCAATAATGGATCCCGTGAAACTACAAGTCGTACAATGGACATTGATAATCATGTTCCACAGCTTATTGTATTCATTTTTCATCTAGAGTTCCTCATCATTTCAAACTGGACAAGGACAGTTTAGTGAAGTACTACATAAATATCTGCCAACTCTCATGCTTTAAATCAAACAAAAAGTTGTATATTTGAATTTTTTTTGTAAAATACATAAAAGAAAATCAAATTTCCTTTCTCTATCTTTTTCTTTCACCTTACTTTCCATCATTTTCACCATCCATCAAAAGTTTCCTTTTAAAAAAATGGCACATAGGCAATGTCTTATTTTGCAATAAGTTTTGGCAACAACATGACCTGCTTCCAACAAAATCCAAGTTTTGCAAGGAAAAAGAACTAAGGAAGAGTGCTCACACTGATTTTCTACCACGTATCTCCACTCATAAGCAATCCCCTCAGTGGCCTCCTTGGAAGATATTGAGGTGAAGACTACCAATCGTTGATTACTCTGGACCATATCATCCACAGTAGGCCAATCTACACCACTTTTGGGCATCTGAGATACTGGAAACCAATAGTTACTCAGACCAGATGCATTAAAAACCTTTGTCAAGCCCTGTGGAGAGGTCACATAATCTTCGATGAAGATGGTGACAATTTCTGTTGGATTTGCTTCCAGAAACACTTGAATCTCTTTCAGCACATTGATAGCAGGTTGCTAGGAGGGAAATGTTTAAAGATCAGCCATAAGATAACTTTCACAGTTCGGAAGCACAATTGCAGTTTAGTTTTTAAAAACTCACAAATGATGTAAAGTTGTAGCATTTTCCACCGAAGGAGTGGCATAACCAGATGTCATTGTTGAAGTCATACATATCAAGCATGAGCCCTCGGACGCCATTCTACAGATAAGTAAACAAAAACAATTCCTTATTGAACCAAGTAAATGAAGCCTGTGTTAAAAATGATTGTGTCTGAAATGTAGATTAGGAGCAGTTCAAGAAAAGAAATGTAGATAGGGAACTATTAAATCATTTCCGGAGGAAAATCAAATTGTCAATTCCTGGATTTCTGGTCGAAGCGGCTACCAATCAAATTAACAATAATAACATGTCCATATATGCTAAGTGATTCATCTAATAACAGTATTTTGACGACACAGTAAATGCAAGGTTTAATTAAGGTAGTACTCGACACACAATATCTTCATTTGGATGTAAACATCCATACTTGCAGCGGAAGAATGTAAAGGGGAGAAGCATAATGCAAACGGGAGACAAATGCAAATAGAGCCCAGAGAAGAAAAGGTGTCTTGAATACCATGTTAAGTTACTAGTTGTCCCTTGATATTTATGGTGTTAGGAAACGAGTTCAACAATGTATATCAAGCCATCTAACATTAAGCAATCTTCTCCGAGTTCTTTTCTATATTTTTTGGTTTGTCTTTTTATCTGGGACGCTTATTCTGCGATAAATCGCACTCGTCGCTGTGCTTAGGCTGTTGCAGATGACATTTGTCATGAGGTGCTGTTAGGTCATGACCTCTGGAAATATGGATTAGTTAGAGTCATTTTCATTTGGCACCCAACATGCAAGGTTTGTACATGGACCAACTCCAAATTTGAACCTGATTATTTCAAGGTTCAGTTCAAATAGCATGTCTTAGAATTGTTCGACATGAATAAGTCAAATGATACTGGTAGGTAAGTTTGGATTCTTAGTTTATAACCTAAGCAAACATGGACAGCAATTATTACAACTCCCAACCACTTGAACCTTCAACTTTCAAGTAGCGCAACAGTTATGGTAGGGGATTCTAATGAGTTTTAATCAATTCGCTACCAACAAAAGTTTTTCCTGGCTCACATAGGTATACTTGCAGTATTGCACACACAAAGACACAAACGAGTTTGTGGACGAAATTACTCCATAACTCCAATGGAGGCGAGACCCACCACAAACACTTGTTGTGGGACCCATGTCAGGGTACAACTTGGGCATTCATAACAATTTCTCTTTTTGAATATTTGCGTGTAAAAGAGTGCATGTATGTCTTTCCTCTAACAACCATACCATGGACATTTAAACACCACTAAACTATTGTCTCTCACACATGACATGCCTGCAACTAAACTTTTTGGGTAATTGCTAATTAATGATGTTTCTAAAATTATACATGAAAACAACAAGAAGAAGAAATACCCAAGCAAATGCAAAGTTCCAAAAGGGGTAATCTTACTTTAAGCTGAGAGGTAACCGTATCTTCCTGATTGGTCGGAGAAAGAATGGGTGATCCGGTCTCAGACGTAGCCCCGGACAGAGCATAAGAATTGTGGGTCGTCAGCCATGAGTACTTGTTGAACGGTAGACCTTTCACCTGCCATCAATTCCCAAAATTAATCACTAGTAACACTTACTAATATAATATAGGAATCTTTGTTTGACGGGATGTGATCATTGGATTGGACTGTATGCTGAAGACGACCAGATATACGGTGTTTGGTTGGAATATTTACAATTAGAATTAAACAACGATTTGAATTAAACCTGCTTTGGATATTAGATAAATAATCTAAAGAAGTGTGGGATATATACATAATACGAAAAAAGTTCCAATGCAACGGTTATTTGTAACTTCCTCCATGTAATGTGGGTCCCACCCCATGTGAGAGGCGTTACAAATAACCGTTGCATTGAACATTTGTGGGGTATTATTCATCTAGTCACTACTAATTAGGTTGGATTGCATATCCGATGAGACTACACTAAGCAACTCCAACCGGTGCAGTCAAAAGTGACAAAATGCCACATCGGCCTTCAAAAAAAAAAAAATGGCATCTCCAATTTGAAATCAAGGGTTGGAGATGCTCGAAGGACCTGTAGAAATGCATATTCGTATACGAAAATCCTACAGGTACCGACCGGTACCATAGGGAAATCGTAGGGAAGGCTGTGCCGGGCCGTCTCCGGCCACCGGACGGCCGATTCGAGCTGTCCAAAAATTCTATAAAAAAAAAACGAGGGGACCCACGCGGGATTAAATGGCATCCGACACGTGTAGGGTGCTCGATCCAAACACTCCATTTTCGTATATATATGCACACTTCCAAACACATGCATATATATACGAAAATGGAGTATTTGGATCGAGCACCCTACACGCGTCGGATGTCATTGAATCCCGCATAGGTCCCCTCATTTTTTTTTAAAGAATTTTTGGATGGCTCGGATCGGCCGTCCGGTGGCCGGAGACGACCCGGCGCAGCTGTCCCTACGATTTCTCTACGGTACCGATCAGTACCTGTAGCAATACTCATTCATATAAATATTTTATTTTATTTCTTTGCTGTTCATATTCGTATAATGGTTGTGGAGTTGCTGTGGGTTCAAAATTTATTTTGCAAATTTGACACCACCATCAAAATTACAAAATCCACACACAAAAAAAGCAAACATTTTCCAAATAGAAAGGGTGATTTTTTGCTGAAATCAAATTCGCATCCTATCAAGAACAAGTCAAATTCACATCCTACGTAGAAAAGGTCAAATCATATTACACGGAGAAAACAAGAGGTATAGCCCTCATTAAAACTTTGACCAATAATCCTCCTCGTCAAATATAAGGAGTATATTTTAAAATTTCTTTTGGGAAGGAAATACTAGTCATATATATGCAAGCATACGTATCTCTCTGTACCTTGGAAGTGGGAATCAAGGGTTGGGTGCGGGTGCATCTGGGGCGGGTGTTTCCATTTGCAGAGCATGTTTCGCAGCGTAGGCCGGCGTCGCACTGACTATCAGTAGAACAGGTTTCCCCAATCTGAATTTCATACAAATGGAAACAAAACAATTTTTCGGAAATTGATGAGGAAATAAATCGCAGAAATTACAACATTGGTTGATTTATCCTCACAAAAATAGTAGTATAAAACTGACGGTGGGGTATTAGGAAATGACCTCGAGACTGAAGCAATATCCAAGTAAAACACAGAATGTGATCAATAGAAGCTTGATGGCAAATGAACTGATCCTCTGCAATATACACAACAGAGAGAGAGAGAGAGAGAGAGAGAGAGTTAGCCAATTTTTTTACAATAAAAGAGAGAGAGAACGGGAAGAAGGAAGGATGTACTTGCATGCCTGCATTTCCGGATCTCCGCTGGTTTAGAGAGAGAGAGGGGTCTGTGTTTGTTCGTCTCTCTCTGTCTATAGGTCTAGCCCTGTTTGTTTGCCTCTCTCTGTCTATATACGTAACTGCGGGTTAGGCTGCGCGTTGGGGAACGGGAGAGGCGCTTTCCGGTTTTTTGACTTTGGTTCTTTTTGGGGGGAGAGAGAGAGAGAGATGGGAAATGGGAAATGTGAAATTGACTATCAATGATGTGGGGAAACGCGACTGTGGTAGTTACCATTCTAGAAGGCAGCGGATCCTCTGTCCTGATTTCCTGTCCAAGTCCCCTGTCCCACACTTCTCATTCGGCCACGTAGCCACACCAAACATCCATTCAACTTCCCTCTAACTCTGTTACATACCAGTTTACTCTATTACATAGTACAAAGCTTTCATTTGTTGAGTTTATATTTTTTATTTTTTGAGACCCATTACGAGTCTTATAAAAATGATTTAAATTGCAAGTTATTTTTAAAATATTTTTTATGGGTTTTTTAACAAAAAATAAGTTAAATCCGTTATCAATATAGCTGTTTTCGAAGGCGCCCTACGAATTCTGTAAGTGCTCCAATTTTTAATCCGTTTAAACCGGTGCGAAAATCTTATTTTAATCCGTAATGAATTTTTTGCTCTAAGGTCTTTCAACGAGCATCCTAAGACTCTTTATTTAGTTTCAGGGCTCTCTTAGGGTGCCCATTGAAAGGCCTTAGAGCCAAAAATCCATTACGATCATTTAGGATGAAATGATAAGAAAAATAAAATTTTCGCACCGGTTCAAACTGATTGAAAATTGGACTACTTAATTTTTTTACACTGTTTATATATTAAAAAATATAGTTAAAAAATTAATTGTTTCAATTTTCAATCCATTTGAACCGGTGCGAAGATCTTATTTTTTTATCATTTCATTCTAAATGGTCATAATGAATTTTTGAATCTAAGGCCTTTCAATAGGCACCCTAAGAGAACACTGAAACTAAATAAAGAGTCTTAAGGTGCTTGTTGAAAGGTCTTAGAGCCAAAAAGTCATTACGACCATTTAGAATGAAATAATAAGAAAAATAAGATCTTCGCACCGATTCAAATGGATTAAAAATTGGAGCACTTAAAAAATTCGTAGGGTGCCTACGAATTCTGAAACAGACATATTGATAACGGATTGAGTTTATTTTTTTTCAAGAATTCATAAAAAAATATTTTAAGAATAACATGCAATTTAAATCATCTTTACAAGACTCGTAATGGGCCCCAAAAAATCAAAAATAAAAACTCAACAAAGAAAAGTTTTGTACATAATAGAGTTAACTGGTATGTAACAGAGTTAGAGCCTTAGAGGGAAGTTGAATGGGTGTTTGGTGTGGCTACGTGGTAGAAGGGGAAGTATGGGACAGGAGACTCGGACAGGGAAATCAGGACAGAGGATCTGCTGCCATTCTAGAATATAGAAACGATAACTGTTTACTTTTAGGGTAAATTTCACTTACCTCCCTTGAGGTTTCTGACAATGACAGACACCTCCCCTCACGTTTTTGAAATTGCACTTACCTCCCCTGTCAGTCTTGTCGGCTAACTTTTGTTAACAGAAAGTGTGAATTTTCGTTTCTGCCCTTTTATTTACCTCCCCTGAGGTTTATAATAATATTAGATATCTCCCCTGAAAAAAATAGTTTTTTTTTTTTTGGTAATTGTTTTGACTTCATTTTTTTCCTTTCTAGTACAAGCCAAAGAAAGTTGATTGAACATTGAACTAACATGTTGTAACACCCCATATTTTCTGTAGAACTTATATTAGTTGAGCCGAAAAATTGTTTTTATTTTGCGCAATAGATAACAATATTGTAGAATGACTGTGGGACATAGGAATTTAGTAGAATGTTGAAGGGGGACATGACGTGGGTTGCTGGGTGGTATGATGTAATTATTAGGGTAGGTTGTGTTATGTGATTGAAAAATTCAAGGGAAAGGAAGTTTAAGTTTAAAAATGCATGCATTGTCTATTGTCCATGTAATTAGTGGCCTTTTGACCAAGGAAAATTATGCTCGGTGATGGTTTTTTGTGTGCATAATATTGTCGCCTTAATCAAACATTGTGATGACATTTGATCAATGTGGAATTAATCTTCCATGAATTAATCATGATGTGCGTAAAGTAACCCAAAACGCCTTGAATTTTAAAAAATACGTTGAACTAATATACATAACCTAATTATCACTAATTGATAAGTGTAATTTCAAAAACTTGATAGTTAAAGTCATTCATCTATAAAGCATAGTTTTTTTAGCCAATATGCAAAAGAAAAAAACTTTAGCATAATTTTTTGAGTTCATTTTCGTAATAAAGTTTTTTTTATCAATGTTAATGTAAAGTGTTTGAAGGTTCATTATTCAATGAATATGTGGCTTAGAAATTCCAAAAGTTCAAGAAAAAAAATTTGATGGGAGAAAAAGGAATTTTTGGCTAAAAATGTTAACATGTTTTTTTTTTTGGTGTAAAAAAAGGTGGTATAGGGTTGCAAAATAAAATTATTTTAATATGAAGCTATATATTTTAGATTTTTTTATTCGTTGCCAAAAAAATTGTGAAGTATCATAAAAAGGAAAGGGATTCTAATTCCTTTGTGTTTATGCCTCGTATGTATTAATGTATGTGGCTTAACAAAAATTCAGAATTTTTTTGAAGCTTTAAAAAGAATAAAATATTTATACATGCATGTTTAAAACCAAATGTCGACATGTGCTTAATTTAACATACAAATGTATATATGGATATGTCTCTTTTAATTAGGGACATTAACGTCTTTTAAATTGAGTTGGTTAGGGCATTTATGTCATACCATCATTATAAGGGTAAAATGGGTAGGGAAATAGGTTTAGTTAATTAGTAGAGTGTTTGGATGATATGTGCATAATGTATTTTGCAACATGATTAGTGTTTGGAAGATAGGTGCATAATGTATTATGTAGGTCGTTCTGTTAACCAAAATGAAATGAAAAAGTAGAAAATGAGAAATGAAAAAGCTCCTCTCCTCCTACTTCTTACTTCTCTTCTCTAAACCAAAAAACCGAGAACTCATTTTCTGAAAATGCATTCTCCCGACAGCCAGCCAAACATGCCAAAGCTGAAAATCGGAAAATGAGAAGTGGAAAATTGGACTGCCAAACAGGCACTATGTTTGGATTATACACTCTCTTATAATACATCATTTTTAATTTAAAAAATAAATTATATTTTTAAAAAAACACTTTTTTCTAAAACTAGAACGGGCCTTAATGATTTTCTTCTATCAAAGACTATTCTATTGTTTTTGTTGGCAACAAATACATGTGGGGCCCACACATAGTAATGTGTGTGGAGCCCACATGTATGTGAGAGGTTGTGTTTGGATTACTGTGTGAATATCATTTTTGTTTTGTTGGGGGGGGGGGGGGGGGGGGGGGCGTTTTT
>JAOTQK010000002.1:11083632-11100434 GCA_025642025.1 Rhododendron ferrugineum
CGGGCTTTTCACCAAGGTCTCATCAAAGCCCACCAACCACTCCAAGTTCACGGGCATTTGCGGCCGGCCCAAGTGCGTTGGGTGCCATGCCCACCCGGTATCCAAGTCCAGGCCCAAGGCCAAGGGGACCCAGAAGCTGCGTTCCTGCGTTGTCGTTTCGAATCACAGGCTGGTGAGTTGGCGGGTCGTGGATTCTAACCCCGGGTTGAAGTTTTCCGGGTTTTCGGCTGGCGGGATTTTGGATCACTTGGATAGGGACAATAGTGATTTTGATGATGATGATGATGATTTTGTGGGTGAGGTTTATGAGGATTCATGTGAGTTGGATCATCGTAAAAGAACAGGAGAACCGCCTCTGGCCCCTCGGGAATCACGCGATTTGATGGAATTGGATATTGCATCAGGAGCCGTTGATATTAAGGATTGTGATGAGGAAAAGAAAGATGATGATGAAAATGAGAACGTGAGCATTGATGATTTGGAAATTGTGTTTGGCAGAGGAAGATGAAGATGAAGATTGGTGTTTGGTTGCAGAAATGTAAATTGTTTCTGTACAGCCAATGGTCAATGATTCCTTATTTGTATTTTCGCAGTATTTCTCTAATTTCTTTTTCTCTTTTACTATTTTCTGTTTGTTATTGTATGAATTTCTGAAATGTGGATGGATATCATCCACTTCGCCAATATTTGACAAATTATAAAAAGAGAATAATAACACCTCTCTCTCTCTCTCTCTCTCTCTCTCTCTCAAATGTTGATGACCGCTTATAGGTTGGTAGATGACCTTGAGGTATGTATATAAAGTATATTTATTAAAACTCGTTCACAATTTAGTACAAAATTAAAAATATAAAATGTGCATCGATTAGAGATACTTTTAACTTTATTCTCATCTTAACCATGTATCTCGATCTCCGCAGGCATTGATTAGCATAACCTAATATGAAAGCGGAAGTTGAGAGAGTGCTTTCACTACCGGAATAAAGTGCTTTTGCATCGGAAGTATTTGCGCCGGGGCAAATTCTGTCGCGAAAGACTCTTAATTTGTGACCGAAAGGTGTTTTACTTGTGAGTAGATGGGAAAAGAATAAATGCAATCCTATTTTATTCTACTTGGAAAAAATGAAGAATGTTATGTTTGAGATAATATTGCATTTATCGACCGGAGGGCTGTGCTGCATAGCCCGGTGTTGCGTAGCGTGCTGTGCATGACAAATCGCCGCCGCTCCGGTCTCTCTCAGATGATCGGAAATGTTTACATCATAGAGCTCGTCGAGTGGAACAAGTGTACCAAAAATCAGCTTAATCGGATATCATTAAGTGCCTCATCCTTCCTAACATTATTATCTTGAAACGAATGGATCCGAAACACTAAATAAAATCCACTATTTTTTGGCCGCAAAGAATTACACGTAGCCGCAAAAAATTACTCATGGCCGCAAGGAGTTACTCATGACCGCAAAAAATTACTTATGGCCGCGAAGATTTACTCTTTGCCGCCAAGAATTACGCGTGGCCGCAAAGAATTACTCTTAGCTGCAAAAAATTACTCCTAGCAAGATAACAATGTTTGGATGAGGCACTTAATGATATCCAATCGAGCTGATTTTTATTACACTTGTTCTACTCGACGAGCTCTACGAAGTTAAAGATTCCGATCATCAAAGCGAGACCGGAGCGGCGGCGATTTGCCGTGCACAGCATGCTGCACAGCGCCGCCCTCCAGTCATTTCTTTTCAAGTGTACTTGAGGAAATGCGCTTTGTTGAGATTTTTTTGAATGTTTTTTCTTTGAGAAAGGACCCAATTGCCAGAACATCAAAATATGTTCAAAACTCTCAAAACCATCTAAGATTAATTTGGAAAAAAAAACAAATACAATATGCAAAATTTGATTCTGGAAGCAACACTCTAGAGTGTTCCGATTTTTCAGGGAATGCAGCGCTATTTGCATAAAGAACCTCCTCGCAAAGAAAACGTAAATGTTTCAGGGAATGCAGCGCTATTGATGGTAAACACTCATCTAATCAGAAAAATGATTTACAGTAGGAATAATTTCTTACTGTATGTGAGTAAAAGAAATATGATTCACAGTAACTTCTTATTGTATGTTTCAAAGGAGGTGCGCTTAGCTATGGACAATGCATGTCAGTGACATATCATGATGGGTCGTGACGGATCATGAAAATGCAAATTTCGAATTAGCTATGGAAGTTTTTGGGAACTAGCATTCAGAATCAGCTATATCTTCTTTTACCCAAAAAAAAAAAAAAGAATCAGGTATTGATAAGTGCCAAAATATACATATTTTGGCCCTCCAAACTACATTTATTAGTCACCTATTCTTGTTACTTTATTATTATTATTATTATTTTTTTATAGGTCGCTCGAGCCCGTTGTCCGATAGTATTGAGTAAAAACAAAAGTTAAAAGAAGTTTGGGGTTAAAAGTGCAAAGTGCTTTAAAGTTGAATTGCTGAGTTGTTATTACATTTAGCAACTGAGGAGCTCTGTGTAGTTAATTCATATTTACGCTATATAAAGAATGCAACACTGAAAGCGGCAGCAGTTTTGGAAAAACGGGGATTTGGGTTTTCAACGTGAAGTCGTGAACAACAGTTTCGACGAGGGAACGGCTGACAAACGTGGAGGCAACGGGCTATATGCTGCTGTTGATCATGGAGATTGACCCAATGTCTACGGATTCTCTCCAACCCATGAGCAACTAATCTTTCTCTCTTAGGGTGGAGATGAAACCTTATCAAGTAACTATGCTTTTATTTTGATTTTGAATGTGGATTACCAAATGATAGTTGTATAACGTTGAGACTTGTTTTTTATGATTCACTCTTATTCTTCCAATCTAGTATGATGTGTTTGTTTTTTGTGATTGCAAATACATAGTTATTCATACATTGCACCTGAAACTAAAACACGACACCTTTGCGCAAAATTAAATGAAATTCAGCAATTATATGCATGAGTGCATGACAAAATGAGAGAGATAAGCTCTATTATTTACATTATTGAGGGCTTATCAACCATACATATTCCAAATGGAAAAACAGATAGCAAAGGTTACCTGACTTATTACTATATCCTTCTCATAAAAACAAGGCTAAAAAGCCCATCTCAGAAAGAGATAAATAGCACCTACGTTGCCTAAGTTGGCCCTCTAATAATCAACCAGCGCTTAGCCGCCCTCTAATAATCAACCAGGTGGATGAGATTTACTGATTAGCAATGTTATTAAGCAGAAACACTCGTGCAAGTTTAAAAGGGTAGGTCACATATTTGTCTTATAAGTGCACCATCCCTCTTTGTATTAATTTCAAGGATGTGATGTTATTTGTTCACGGATGTGAAAACTATCTCAACTCGCATAGAACTCGACATCAAGACAAGAATCACCAATCCAAAAACCTATATGTTATTTTCTTAAAAAATGTTCTGACATAGTTTGGTACTCCCCCCATTCCATTTTGTTTGTCCATTATTTTTTCTCTCTTTTGTTTCAATTGCTTATATCTTTCAATGTGGATCTTCAAAATTATGAAATGTGTATCTTATTTGATACATTTCAATTTTATTTTATAATTCAAAATTTTCGAAATCATGAAAAACATTATACTCTCCCCGTCCCTTTTTGAGTATCCTAGTTTGACTTTCACACAGTTTTAGGAGTCAACATAATTGTACCTCCAAAATATTACTTTCCGTACTTACCATCTATGGAGACATCATTATTACACTTTTACTCATCAACTTTTTAAAAGGGAATCTACTTTTAGAGACAAAATAAAAAATGTACCAACTTTTACCCACTAACTTTACAACAAGACAATTAAAAAGGGACGAATGGAGTAGATTGAAAGGCAATTGAAACAAAAGAGACACAATGAATAATGGAGAAACAAAATGGGATGGAAGGAGTATTAAAGAATAAAAAAATAGATATCTAAATGCAAGACTTGTATACAAATAGCAAACATGTCTCACCCAAATTAAATTCCCAGTGCAAGCGGTTCATCATTGGTCACAAGGATGTACAAAAAATTTCTAAGTACAAAAATGTAATTTTAATATAAGAAGGGAATCTTAAGTCTTTTCCCTTTTTCCCGTCCAAAATTTTAACGGATTTGGAAATAGGGGTGATGTTGCTTGGTTCTGAAAGTTGAGGGGGTCAAGTTGATGGATTTTTTAGTTGAGGGGGTGATGTTGACAAAATGTCTTAGTTGGAGGAGTGTTCTTGAAATTAAGCCAAAATAGTACTCGTAGTACAGTATATATTAGCTAGGTAGAGAAACAGGAGGAAAAGAAATATGAGAAATAGTGTGTGTGGACAGCAATCATCATTGTGTTGTCAAAACACTATCCGCGATCTACAACTATGATGGAGCAAGTGAGTATCCACCTTCATCCGCCATGTCATGAAAGCCAACCAATCAAAAGGCAGCATCAGATTGCAGGCGTTGGATGGGCAGTGGGCACCAATCATAACCCCAGGACATGAATCCAAGGTGGCAAGTCCACATCCACCAGATCAAGCATTTAGTTTGCTCCGAGTAGCCATATTGAACATTGGTGACAGGAAGGAGGGGTTGCATGGATGGATGGATGGAGATGTAGAACTGGTGTTTAGTGATGATACATAAGGGTGTAGAGAGTGACAAAGCAAAAAGCAACAAGGTCAACACGGGAAAAAAAACAAAAAAAAGGAATAAAAATCTGTTGAGGATGATTAGTAGATCTTCCTTAGGATGAATGGAAGTGCAAGCAGGATGATTAGTTGCTTTATTTTTCATTTCAATTTGTTGGATGCTTGGCTTTAGACGAATGTAACGTTTAGTTCTTGCCTATGCAAAAACTGTTGACTATTTTCATAATGGGTAGATGTTTTTATGGTATTTTTAAATGGTACGCCTCTCGCCTTAAATATTTAAGTCGTTTTCATATTATAATCCAAAAAACAAGTCAAGTCAAATATCCTCTTTATTATCAGCAACAAAGAACGTGAAAAATGAGCCCAAGGAACAATTATATTGTGACATTGGTAAAACTATAACGAGAAATAAATAAATGGAGAAATAAATAAATAAACGTAAAGGGAGATCCCAACCAAAGGTCCAAAGCAAATTTAAGACACGATAAGCAAAAGCACTTTAAGAGACAATAAGCAAATGCAAGCGTCAACCATATCTCAACATCAAAACCATATCTCAACAGAAAAAAAAAAAAAACTAAGTAATAATCGACTTCGTTTAACTTGGAGATAGCAAAATGAGTATTAACAGTCTCCATTTGAAGGCACATATTCGAAACCAATGTGATAAAGCAATGTCAGACTTACTTTCACTGTCACATTTCGTTTGATGACCTAAGAGCGCGCAAAAACTCTTCTGCAAAAGTGACACCAAACAAGGCATAATTTTGTATTCAGACAAACAAATAGATGACGTTAGACATACGCAACACACACAAGCACACTCACAGTAAGAGAGAGTTCAAAGCAAATCAAGCCTTCAAACTTCCTCCAAACAATACGCACCAAAGAAATTAAATGGAATGGTCTCAAAGCAATATAATATGCAGCAAAATCTTAACCTATGTAGCACGGACACTTCGTCGGAGCTCACGTGCCGGTGTCGGATACTTCTCGGACACCGACACTCCCGGACACTCTTCGGACACATGTCCGACACTTCTCCCGGAGTGTCCTGTTTTTTTTCCCAATATTTGGGGTTCGACACTTTACGGACACTTTCAGGTCACTTTAGGGACACTTTGGGGGTAAAAATGTAATTTTAAGGACTTTTAAAATGGATCAAAGAGTACACTTTAGGGACACTCTCTTTGTTTGAATGTGTTCTCTCTTTCTTTCTCTCTCCATGATCAAATTTAGGGCTATCTCATTATAATATTATTAAACTTTTATCTTATTTGAATATAGTTTTTAATTTTTTTATATATATAACGTGCCCCCAACGTGTCGTGTCCCCCATTTTTTGAAAATTTGTGTGTCGGGGTGTCAGTGTAGTGTAGTGTCGTGTCCGTGTCCCGTGTCTGTGCTACATAGAACTTAACTAAACTTGATAAACACCAAAAAGGATATCCTGTATTTTCCTTCCTTTTTGATACCTAGAAAGGATCTAATGGCTACTTGTAGATAACATATTGACTGGTAAGTATTTAAAGTATCACAACTAATTAGCAATGAGTGATGATAAAATATCATGGGACAAGCTCCAAGGTTTCCCCACACGGGAAGAAGTAAAAAGAAAGGATCCAAAACATAAGGATCACAACGAAATAAAGTGCACTTAAGTAAACTGTTAGATCTTGTCCCACACTAGTTAATTAAACCTCCAAAACTAGTATGAGCCTGGGCGGCCTTTCTACTCATTTTCAATTGGTTTTGACTTGGATGCTTTAACATGGTATCAGAGCTAGGTTGTCGGAGGCTTTTGAACAAGACTCTCTAGGTTGATTACCCCGTTGTTTGTGCCATAAGTGCACCTTGTTCCGTTGTAATCCCAATGTTATGGATCTTTTGTTTATCTCTCCACGTGCAGTTTAGGGATCGCACGCACGTGGGAGTGTTAGCTTGTCCGACATTGGTTAATTATAACCTCCAAAACTAGTATATGAGCCTGGGCAGCCTCTCCGCTCACTGCCAATTGGTTTTTAGTTGGATGCTTTAACATAAACAAAGAAGAAGCTAGTTACTAAGGAATAGTCATGTCTAATAGACTCTGAAAGCCTAGCTCTGATGCCATGTTAGAGCATCCAACTCAATACAAATTTGGGACAAGTAGAGAGGCTACTTAGGCTCATATAATATGTATGAAGGTAATAATTAACTGAATGAAAATCCATCAGAATGAGTTGAGGTTTCCTCTACCTCCCAAAAAAGTAAGTATCCACATTCACATTCTTAAGCTCGGCCATAATCTAACAGGGACTCCAATATTAAGTGAAAGGTGAACCCCCAAAATCCCGACATAAGAAAGACAACTGAAGAAGTGGGACTGAAGACGCTGCTCTGGATGATCAAACTCACGTGGATGCTGGATGGCCCGAGCCCATTTTCTTACCAAAGCAAGCCAGGGTTGGACACTTGGACTGAACTTTGCCATCCAACTAATCAGGGTTCACCCATCCCATTCTCTGGTTGATATCAGCTGGACTAATCAAGCAATCAAGGCCGGACGGCCCAAGTCCATTCTATGGTTGATATCAGCTAGCTTCCGAAGTCTACCAGTTTCTCCCTTTCCTTGCTTAATTTTAGGACACTAAATACCACCACTATGATTCACAGTAACATGCCACCAAAATATCTCTAATGGTTTTGTGGCATGCATTTCTACGTTGTTGCAGTGTACAAGAACTACAACAATGCCAGGCTTGCATTGTCCAAATACTTCGCTCAAAATATCATTAACATTTTCTTATACTTTTTTTACAAGTGTTTTCCATTGAAACTGTCGTGACTAAATAAGAAACAATGAAGCAAACTTACCCAAACAAGAAAAGGTATGAAAGAATGAAAAGTTCATTGTAATTATGAAGGAGAAAAATACACCATCCACCTATGTAACCACCCCAAAGGAAAAAAAATATTTATCGTGCCATAGTCATTTTATAGCAACTATACTAACCAAGGGGAAAAAAGTCACATACCAACTTCTTTGTGTCGCAAAAATTGCACCTTTTGTCAGCTTCTACCTTAAGACCATAAACCTAGAAAAATAGAAAATCGAAAAATAAAAAGTTACTACAGAAAAATAAAAATCTACATTACTATAGGATAGGAAACACTTCTAGACTAGTATTATTCATATTCTAGTAAGATGTAAGATGTATGAGTATTATTCTAACCCTCTTTTTTCACGAGTTGCTCCATCCAATTCATTCATAGCCTCCCAAAGAACTTTCCGGGGGAGCCAATGAAATGGATACTTGTGCTGAGCAACATCAAGAATAAGCGCCATATCTTCGCCCCTGTGATATGCCGCCACTGGAGAATAATGTCCATCACCAGCCTAAAAAGAATATTTGCCAATTTTACGTATGTAGTCTTTACAATAATTCTTAAAACAACCACAGTATCTTATCTTACCTGATTTACTATTCGTCTTGAATATGACACAATCATAAACAAGTCAAGAGAAGAGCTGGTCTTCACCAATTGGTCGGTGAAGTGTTGAAGAGAGCCATCTGATGCCTTGAAGGCACTGACATCAGCATGTTTCTGGCATAGAACTTTAAACTCATCAAAAGTTATTCCTTTTTCTTCAATGGCTGCCATTGTGTCTGGATCAGCCAACATGTCATCCACGAACCACCTCCACGCACCTGATACACAAGAAAATAAAGACAAATATCACACAAATAGTCAAAGCTCTTGAAACACACAAACGGAAAGACAGTTTGTACAATAATTTTACAGACATTGATGATGAGGCACAAGGATCAACAGATACGGCCCATTACATGATGCAAACCTAATACAAAAAAATCTGTCGAACGAGATAAAAGTGCTCTGTAAGCAGATTCGTAGGGATTGTGGTTGTATCCATGTACTTAACGTTGATATCCTTCACTCATTGATAATTTCATGAATTGGATAGTTTCTGAACATTGTGTTCCAGGAGCACAATTCTACATTTTTTGAGGAACTTGAGGAAAAAAATGTGACAAGCAGTATGTTTAAGGCTTCTTTGGCATGGTACCAGGCCATACATTTTCAAAGAAAACCAGGGAAAGCAACCAACTTAATCCATCTTCCTCGAGACAACCAACATAGGCCGATTCAATCACAAACACAGGCAAAACACGAGACAGGAAGTTATACTTGAGCACGTCCACATAAAGCATGCTTCAACCAACAAAACATTACTGACTCTAAGAGTGACAAGTTATACTTGAGCAAAAATATAAAATACTAGTTTAAGTTCATTTCACATATTAATAGTTCAAAGCAAGACAGGAAGTTTCGTGTACTAAATTTGCAAGCTCCAAGCATGGCGACAAATAGATTCACTTGTACCATGTACAGAAGAAACATAAGATGCGTCCAAGTAACTCATCCCCATAGCAGACTAACACCAAGGGAATCATAAAGCACATGTAAACTTGAATTCTCAAAATTCTAAAGAGAATGGAGTGAAATCAGCAAGCAGCTTGCATTCTTCAACTATTGATTGACTTATAGAGTAACTTTGAAGTGGGAAAAAAAAAACACAACATTCTCAGTAAAGTCATGAGAGGCCATAAAAGGTGAAAAGTCCTCCTTCTAGTCAAAGCCGAATAAAGAAACTAATGGGGTTTTATCATCAAACAACAAAGGAACAATACCCTTGGCTATTCTAACAGGATTTCTACATGCACCAATGGCAAGTCAAACTAGATTACACGACATTGGCAACTACTTTTTGCAACTTAAGTGTACCAAAACCAGACTCAACTTGAAGGATATCCTATCGATAGGATATAATACAAGTACCTCGTGAAATTCAAAACTTGCTAGCATGGTCCAAGTGGATCCCAGTATAATCAAAAGGAAAAACCAATTGCAAGTTGCCAAAAACCCTAATTTTTCTTTAGCCCCTCCAACTTTGAAACCTAACCTAGTTAAAAAACCTAACCTAACCAAACCTGTTGGTCTGAGCAAGCCTTCTTTTTCCCACCCTACCAGTTCTCCCCTTCCTACCTCTGCTCCCCTTATTCCCCATTCAACCATTGTCACGAGCTGAATTTATAGACTTAAAGATAAAGCTTTTCCATATATAAAACATCATCTTGTTCGTACTTATGCACCCACGGGCATCATGCCAAACCTCATCTCATAAACCAATATCCTTTCAAATAAGTACCCATATGATTACAACTCAAATTTTACATGAAAACTGGGAAGGGAGAAACATGAAGCTACAATGCGTCTATCTAGGTCAAAGGTATATTCTATGTAGAACGGACACTTCGTCGGAGCTCACATACGGGTGTCGGACACTTCTCGGACACCGACACTCCCGAACACTTTCGGGACACGTGTCCGACACTTCTCCCAGAGTGTCCTGTGTTTTTTTCCAATATTTGGGGTCCGACACTTTACAAGGACTTTTAAAATTGATCAAAGTGTACACTTCAGGGACACTTTAGGGCCACTCTCTTTGTTTGAATGTGTTCTCTCTTTCTTTCTCGCTCTGATTAGATTTAGGGCTATCTCGTTATAATATTATTAAACTTTTATTTTATTTGAATATTTTTTTAATTTTTTTATATATATAACGTGTCTCCCAACATGTTGTGTCCCTCATGTACACACGCCTTTCATTTTAGTCTTGTGTTGATCATCTTCCCAAAATTTCTTTTCATCGAGTTCCCATTATAGGTCTAACATGCAAGTACCTGTACAAACTACAAACCTTTCACAATACATTTATCGCAACTCAAGTATCAAACATGCATTCATACCAAACAAATTGCCACACTGATGTCAGAACAACAAGTCACAATAATTGGAAAGTCTATAAGAAAGAGAAGAAGGCAAGTATTGACATTTCAAACAATCCAATGTACCGACTGATCAAGTCTACAGTTCACAATTCTCATACGATTACTCCAATTTATCTCAATTCCCATTAGCGGTTACCAAAAACAATTTCGATATCAAACTTTCTATTTTCGATTGTAAAGTGGTGTAGAGGAAGAGGAACACCAAAGTGAAACGGGTCAAGCTCCGTTGATTCGAGCTTGAATACCGGAGTCCGTTAATTTGTGCCCAAATACCGGAGTCCGTTGATTTGCTCAAGAATATCAGAGAATTTTAAAAAGATTCATTTTCCAAACATCAATAAAACCGTTTTGCCCATTTTTCCCAAATCCTAATTTGTTTTCGTCTTTCATCCTCAAGTTCCCATCACAATCACCATACGTTACCAATTGTTTAGCATCCAATTAATTGGGATCTTGGAATCCCCTGCCTAGCATCTCACCCGTTGGTGGGTCTAGTTCATATCAAGATCATATTATGAGCGATTGCTCCTGCCGGTCATTTAGGGTTACCGTGGACCCTTGCCGGTCATTTAGGGTTACCGTGGACCCCTGCCGGTCATTATGGGCTACCGTGGACCCCTGTCGGTCATTATGGGCTACTCTGGAGTGTCTGGACCCCTGTCGGTCATTCTGGGCAACTGTGGACCCCTGTCGGTCATTCTGGGCTACCATGGACCCCTGCCTAGCATCTCACTTGTTGGTGAGTCTAGTACGTGTCCGTGTCTCGTATCATGTCTCAACTAATTCCATTTCAATCATTCAAAGTTCAACTCGTATCATATGTACCTGTTTTAACAATAACAAGCCCATTTGTATAATTATTCCACGAGTTGCATGCAAATTCAAGTATTTCGAGTCTAGGTAATCATTTATCAAATCTCGGTACTAAAAATGTCCGAATACGCATACAAGACTTCATTTTCACAAATGTAGTAGGAAAGACACAAAAAACGCCCAAATATCCATATAGTAAATCAACCCAATTTCAAGTAATTCAAAATCTTTCGATCAATTCAAATAGATATCACATGGATAGATAAAATGAAAGGACATTACTCTAGGAATTCCCAAATTAAGGCAAAAGATCAAGCTACTGAGAACAAATTTCGGATTTTAGGGTTTCAAGGTCAAAAGTAATGATTTTGATCAAAGAATGCTAGAATCAACAACAATAGAGAGGTATTTCGAGGAAATGGAAGGCTACTCACATAAACATATAGAGAGAGAGAGAGGACAAATCCCTACCTCAAGGATTTTGATCAAAATCCTAGGATTCAAGCCAAGTCCTAAGCTCCGAACTGAAAATCCACCAAATACTCCTCTACCGAGCTTGAACACGCGATTTCCCATGTCTAGATCGCCAAGATATCTTCAAGGTTGTGTGAGTTTCTCATGTATTGAATTTTTTTGAGAAAGTTTGGAGAGAGAGGACTGTGTGAGAGTGAGAGAGCACGAGAGAGACGAGGGAGAGAGGAAGCATACAAGGAAAAAAAAAAAGACATTCTCCTGGTCAGCAGGTTTGGCTATTTTAAAGGGCAACCAACACTCACACCCCTCAACTCCTCAACATGACACCAATTCCACAATTACATGTAATTACCCTTATGACCCCATGTCAATCCACAACCTTGTTCACATTTTTTTTTTTGATCCGACAACCTTGTTCACATTAAATGCCGAAATTGGATATTTAAATTTGAAGTAAAAGAATTTTTGATTTTGGGTCTCTACAACTATCATACCCATTCCCACCTTAAGCCTTCCCATTGCCTCAAAATCGCCCACTCCACAACTCAAACTACCACTATTTGTTGGACTGCTCGGTGATCCAATTCAATCAGATTGTGGTGCCACAACTATAGCTACAGCTGCGGCCATATCGGCAACCGTTCCACGAGACGATCCTAATAGAGACAATGCTACCGATTTTAACTCGCCCAAGTCAAACTAGATTACACGACATTGACAACTACTTTTTGCAACTTAAGTGTACCAAAACCAAACTCAACTAGAAGGATATTCTACCGATAGGATATAATACAAGTACCTCGTGAAATTCAAAACTTGCTAGCATGGTCCAAGTGGATCCCAGTATAATCAAAAGGAAAAACCAATTGCAAGTTGCATAGATACAAACTTCCATGCTAAAAACACATCTTAGATAGAAACTTGTAAGCCACAATTACATGTAATCACTCTATGACCTCATGTCACTCCACAACCTTGTTCACATTAAATGCCGAAAATGGATATTTAAATTTGAAGTAAAAGAATTTTTTGGGTCTCTACAACCATCATACCCATTCCCACCGTAAGCCTTCCCATTGCCTCAAAATCGCCCTCTCTGCAGCTCAAACTACCACTATGTGTTGGACTGCTTGGTAATCCAGTTCAATCATATTATAGTGCCACAACTACAACTACAGCTACGGTCATATCGGCAACCGTTCCACGAGACGATCCTAGCAGAGACAATGCTACCGATTTTAACTCGCCCAAGTCAAACTAGATTACATGACATTGACAACTACTTTTTGCAACTTAAGTGTACCAAATCCAGACTCAACTTGAAGGATATTCTACCGATAGCATGGTCCAAGTGGATCCCAGTATAATCAAAATGAAAAACCAATTGCAAGTTGCACAAATACAAACTTCCATGCTAACAACACATCTTAGATAGAAACTTGTAAGCCACAATTACATGTACATATTGATATTTAATTTCCCCATTCACAACATATATGAATAGAAATCTTCAAAATTTCATAAGAAATCAGTACTCACTCAAAGTCGCATTGCATTGCATTGCATTGCATTGAGTACTGTCAACAAAGTCGCTACGCCACAAAGTTTGGGATGCTTTTGCCCTTGGAAATATGCAAACATATCAGTAGCTTTGGCAGCTGTTCCATTTGCCTTTGCCTCTGAAAGCAGTCTCTGGATTCATAAGCAAAAATAATGTGGAGTAATCATTAATCTGTTCCAAATAGATTCAATGCCTCAGGAAAAAAAAAAAAAAAAAAAAACAAATACTAGTTACAAACCTTTCCTTTTTCGCTGGACATTGCAATCCCAGGGGCAACCAAGTCCATTACTTGTCGCCTTGCTCTCGTGGCGAAACCTACAGTAATGACAAATCCAGGTGGAAAATGGAAAACCTTCAAAAATTAGAAACCCAAACCTTCAAAAATTAGAAACCCACATTATGTGAAAATAAAATGCACTGAAAGGCAACTACTACAACAACAATAATAGAACTCATCTAGTCTCCGATCGTTGGAGGTATGGGCGGGGATGAATAGAGACAAACCTAACATTTGGCGATAAATGCACAAAGTGAATACTCTCAAAATATCACTAAAATAGTGGCCCCCCTAAAACTCCAAGAACTGAGGAGCTACAGGGACGTGTTGCTACAGAACCATACCCCCAAATCAAAGCCGAAAAGAATCAGAAAGGATAGGCCTAGAGACCTAAATCAATTTATGTGTTCATATTGAAAGTCGATTCAACAAAAAAAAAAAGAAAAAAGGAACGACTAAACCCATTCGAAGCGAAGAACGAGTAAACCCATTTTTTGAACAGTACGAGTAAACCCATCGGAACGAGTAAACCCTCAATAATATTTAAACCGACCATGAAACCGTGGAATTAGCAGTAAATCCAGGGGTAAAACTCTGGAAATATTACCCACCCATTACAAGCCTGGTTCGTTCCATTGTTTCCGTCTGATCGAAAGGTGTGGAATGAAGGGATAAGGACTGAAGAGAGAGAGAGAGAGAGAGAGAGAGAATGACGAGTGAGAGGAGAGGAGAGGAGAGGTGTGAGAAAGGAGTACTAGGAGTGGCGCAGGAAAGGTGGTGGTGGCACAGCAACGCTGTTGCTTCTGTTTTGTCTGTTGTGAAAACTGAAATGAAGCATTTAAAAACAGCTACGTACGGAATGAAAAATGCTACGGGTACAATCTTTTTTATTTATTTATCCCAATTGCACGTCACCCATGCGGGACCCATCTCAAGACTTCACACAAATGATCGGAGTCGCTCAATAAATTTAAAACGTTATTTTATGGGCCGTTACAAAAAAATCAGGGCATTCAAACATCGGTAATGGCTTGATCGATTTTTGTCCCAAAGTTTGCTAAAAAAAACTGACTACATGGATTGAGCCTTTATCGATGTTCGAATGCCATGATTTTTTGCAGGGGCCCATAAAACAACGTTTTAAATTTATTGAGCGGCCCCAATCATTCATGTGGGTCTCTAAGATGAGTCACACACGGGTGGGGTGCAATTGGGGTACCCAAAAGGGTTGTACCCATAGCAGGACTCGAGTGATTGTTTATATAAAATAAAAAAAAGAATATTGAGGGATTGTACCAACAAGTATGTGGGGCCCACTCCTGTGTTTTACAATGGATATGAATTGTTCATTAATTTAAAAATATTTTTTCGAGTGTCCTCTTAAAAAATCAGATCAATCGAATAACTATAAATAGTGATCTTATGTGTCGATTTTTCATTCAGATTCTTAAATGAAAAATTGATACGTTGGAGCAAGACAAAATTAATGATATATCTATCGTCAAATATAATAAATACAAACATGGATTAAAAAATATTATTTAAGGGGTCACTCAAAAAAAATATTTTAAAATTAATGAACAATTAAAATAATTTTTGCAAGATTAAAACATGGAACCCACACACCGAGCTGTGTACCAACTCCGTCGGTACCCATAGACGGGTTGCGGGATATTCCATGATTTTTCGAACGGGGATATTCCGTTCACAATCCTCTTCTCAGTACTCACTTTCTCAGTACTCCAAATAAAAGAACAAATTTGTGGCCTCATTCCTCATGAATCATATGTATATCGTCAAATATAATGTATATGGCATGTTTGCGATAACTGTGGATACAGATTTTGGACTTTAGTTTCAGATTCTGCTGTAGATTTTAGAGTTCGAATTTTAGTAGAAGTTGAGAAACATGTTTGTTGCAGTTGAGAGATTATGAAGATTTCTTGCCTTTTTTAAAAATTTATATTGCAGAATCCCAAAAGCTACCCAAACCCAATTTTGAAATTTTGAGAATTTATTTCTTTTTTCAAGTTCTCAGAAGCTGTGGATTCTCAAAAAACAGTTTTGTAAAATTTTTGACAATCATTCTAAACTGATTTTTATAAGCTACAGTAAAATTTAAAAATCTATCAAAATAATTTTTGAGAAACACCCACGTACAAACATGTGTCAGATTTTTATTTTTATTTTGGCTAAGATGTGTCTGTTGGAATAAATTGTTGAGGCTTTATGTGTGTTTGTTTATCCAAATTATCCTGTTTGCGTTTGGTTTTGGAAATCCGACTTTACACTTTATGTCCATAACTTATATGTTCGACATCAATTGACCGAACAGTTAAATTTACTTTAAATAAGTATATGTCACTGGGTACATTAATCTGGGTTCCATCTTTTGCTTTTTGAGCATCGATTTCCTTGGGAAATATTCTCAAGATGATGGGTCCCTTCAATATTCTCGAGATTCTCCTGTTCATCATTTTCCACTCCCACCACCAATACCTGTCGATATATCTCCTTTGATTAAATAAGTCATTTGGCTTATTTTTTGGTTCTTGTTCAAATTTCTTTTTTGCACTTGTTAGTTTTTCTTCGATTTGTTGAGGATTATTGCTTTTGTCATGACAAGAGGAATCTAAAAAGTAAAAAATTACGATCGAAATCCAATTTTTTTAATAAAGACGAAAAATTGGCTTATTGGTTTATTTTTGTCTTTATTCAAAAAAATTAGATTTTGGTTGTAATTTTTTACTTTTTAAATTCATCTCGTCATGACAAAGCAATAATCCTAAAAAAATCGAAGAAAAATTAACAAATGCAAAAAAAAAAAATTGAATAAAGATAAATAAAAAAAATGCTGAATGAGCATCTTCAATCCACTCCATTCTTCCAAAATGGAGGGTGAATGTGACATATTGAGGGAAGATTTTGTAATTTATCTTCTATTTTTCTTCATTTTTTGCATTTTTTGTAAAAATCTTGGAGGTACTCATCGTCATTTTTTTATAGAAATTTTGGTCCTTCAAATTTATTTTTGGTCTTCCAATTTTGGAGAATTTTTGTAATAACTCCGATTTTCAGTAAATAAAAAAAATCTCGTTTTGTATATTCGGAAATTCTTTATTTATTCTTGGGTGCTTAATAGATTTCTTTTTAAGTTCTTA
>JAOTQK010000002.1:11186662-11197781 GCA_025642025.1 Rhododendron ferrugineum
ACAAACGTTTAGTAGAGACCGATTCCGCATCGGGCGAGGGGGGTGCCGTAAAACCCTTCCCCCTTCGTAACATGGCTCCCGAATCCACTGTCGAATCTCTGGTTTTCAATTTAATTCAAATCAATCAATTTTTTAATTCAAATCAATCAATTTTTCAATTCAAATCAATCAATTTTTTAATTCAAATCAATCAATTTCTCAATTCAAATCAATCAACTTTTTCAATTCAAATCAAATCGATTTTCCCAAATCAAATCAATTCAAAAACGGTTTCTCGGATGGCAAACCATAAAATCCGGGTGGCGACTCTTCGAACCTTTTCAACTCGATCCAAAAAAAAAAGCAACGGTTTTTCGGGCGCGAGGCCCTGATCCCGCCCTCGGGGGCTGTGGTAGCCCACACACCTCTTGCTCATGGACCACTCGGAGATCAGGGCCCGTGTAAGACCGGAGGTACAGGGCGCCGGAGGGGTCGAGGAAGTGGGAGGCCGATTGGCAATGGATCTTGTGAGCCTCCTTGTGATCGACAGGGAGGGTGTCATGCTTCAAGTAGGAGACAAGAGAGTCCATCCAACTAGGCCCTAAATGAATGTCCATGACCTCGCGTTGATTTGGCTCAAAGCTCGGAGAAGAGACATCGCCGAGGATGACGGTGTGGCCGCCATCCTGCAAGGCGCAAACGGCTCCGAGGCCAGCCAGAGCGTTGGCATGGGAGTTGAGGTCTTTGCCGATGTGATCAAAGACCACATGCTTAAAAGAGCCAGTCAAAGTAAGGACCTGGCTTATGTACTTGTTCATTCTTGCATCCTTAGCTTTGTAATCATTGATAAGCTAATTTACAACGAGCTGGGAATCGCTGTAAACTTGAACCTCTTCGGCACCCATATGCTTGGCGAGTCTAAGCCTGGTGATCAAGGCTTCGTATTTAGCTTCGTTGTTGGATGTAGGAAAACCAATGCTGAGGGCATGCTCATGCATGGTCCAACTCGGGGAGGCCAAAAACAATCCCTGCACCAGCCCCACGGTTATTGGATGCATCGTTGACATGTAGTCGCCAAGCATGTCCGGTAAATAGCTTCACTCGGTGAGCCGGGATGGGACGCTTGGTAATAAAGTCATCGTGCGCTGGGTGGCTCAACCGGAGTTTGGGAGCTGGCACGGCTGGTTCATTGCTTGACAAGGGCTCGCTTGCGTTCGCGTCTGCCACCAGGCTTGGTGTTAACTCGGCGACAAAGTCCGCCAGTACTTGACCTTTGATGGTTGTTCGAGGTTGGTATCAAATGTCGAAATTAGCCAACTCCAAGGACCATTTGCGAATCTGGTTCAACAAATCCACCTTGCGAAGGACGGCCTTCAGTGGGTACTCGGTGACGACCACGATGGTATAGCTCTGAAAGTATGGTAAGAGCTTCCTCTTGGCCATTACTAATGTCAATGCCAACTTCTCAATAGGCAAGTAACACGTCTCAGCGGGGACCAGCGTCTTGCTTATGTATTAAATGGGCTGCTGCTCGGTGCCTTCCTGTCGAACCAACACTGAACTTGTAGCATGCTCGGAAATTGCGAGGTAGAGGTAGAGGTAGAGGTCATCCCCTTCCTTCGGAATAACAAATAGAGGGGCTCGGGACAGATAGACTTTTAGCTCAGCGAGAGCGTGATCACAGTCTATCGTCAACTGAAAGCTTCGGCGACTACCCTTAATCGACTGAAAGAACGGTCGGCACACGTCTGAAGACTTGCTGATAAATCGATTAAGGGCAGCCGCCATGCCGGTGAGTCGTTGAACCCTTTCACCATGCTAGGAGCCCGGAGGTCTTGAATGGCCTTGATCTGGCTCGGATCAGCTTCAATCCCTCGATGGGTGACTAGATGGCTGAGGAATTTGTCGAACCCAACGCCAAATGCACACTTTTCCGTATCAAGCTTTAGGTTGAACCTCGTCAAGATCTCGAATATTTCGCCGAGTTGAAGTAGATGGTCGGCCGCGTCTTGACTCTTGGCAACCATATCATCTATGTAAGCTTCCATGATCCGGCCTATCTGCCTTTTGAAAAGTATGGCCACCATACGCTGGAAGGTGGCCCCGACGTTCTTCAACCCAAAGGGCCTCACTCGATAATAATAAGTCTCCCTGGAAGTGATGAAGGGCATCTTCTCCTGGTCCTTCTCATCCATGGCTATCTAGTGGTAGCCTCAATAGGCGTCCATGAAACTGAGCCTTGCATGCACGGCTATGGCATCAACCAACTAATTGCCCCAAGGACTGCTTTCCATTCTTCTTTCGTACCACCACTGGATTGGCCAGCCAGGTTGGGTATTGGACTTTGTGTATTGCGCCGGCATCGATAAGGCGTTCCACTTCATCATTCACCACCTCAGCATGCATCACCGAGGCACGGCGCGACTTCTGCACTACGGGTCGTCTTGCCGGGTCCACGTTAAGTGAATGCTTGATCACATTTGGGCTCACGCCCGGCATCTCGTATGGAGTCCAAGCAAACACCTTTATGTTATCCTTGAGGAATTGTACTAGCTGATCGCGTTCGGCCTCACCGAGCTCTGAACCGACATGAAAGAATCGTGAACCATCCTCATTAGCTAGGACCTGGACTAAATCCTCGACAGCCATGTCACCGGCGGGCATGTCAACCTCCTTGGGTCCCTGTAACGCTTCCTTCATGGCTTCTCTAGGCGCCTTTTCTTCTGGCAGTTCTGGGACCTCAATCCATTGAACTTCGTTCGCTTTGCCCTTTCCACAGACAGAGTTAACAAAGCACTTCCTGGAGGCCATTTGCTCTCCCTTGATGGTCTCCTACCGTCCCGACTCGCCAATGAACCAAACACATTGGTGGAGTGTGGACGCAACAGCTTTCATGTCGTGCATCCAGTTGCAGCCCAGAATGGCATTGTAGGGACTCGGAGAGTTAACCACAATAAACTCAACGTCCAGTCGTACCAAGCCGGCAAAAACTGGAATGCTGACCGGGTAGACCGGAATCCCAGTAAAGTCAACTAGAGGGGCGTCCACCGGAGACAATTGATCCTTGTTAAAGCCAAGGGCCTTAAATGCTGCGTAGTAGAGAATCTCCACCAAGCTGCCTTGATCGACCAATACCCTCTGGACCATTTTCCGCTGGATGGGTATCGAGAGGTCCAAAGCGTCGTTATGGGGAAAGACCACCCCTTCCATGTCCTATTCGGTGAACGTGATCTCCCACGTATCGTGAGCATCCCTCTTGCGTTTCGAAGTCGACTGTATTGTCATCGCCTCGGAAGAGGGAGAAGGCCGATAAAGTTCATTATGGAGCTCGTTGGCCCGACGTTGGTCCATCAGACCATGAATACATTGTACAACTTCTAAGGGCCGGGTGCGTGTCGGGACCTGCGTTCGGCGACTAGGTCCGGTCGATCCACTGTTCCATTCTCCCCTTCTAGACAAGCTCTTCAAGGTAGAGCTTGAACAGTTGACATGCTGTCGTGTAGTGGCCTTGCTCATTATGGAATATGCAAAACACTAGCCGATCCAGTTCACGCCCATCTGTCGTTCCTAATTTTTTCACTGCCCCTATTGGCCATTGGAATCCGGGCAGCTGTCCACACTCGTGGAGGATTAGGGAAATATTTTGAAATAGGTGGTGATGGCGAGGTGGTCCCGACCATCTTTTGGCAGCCGGTCCCATGTCTTTCTGCCTCCCCTATTTCCTCCTCTCCTTTTTGGCAACGGCGTTGACTTGCTTCTTCACTTTCTTCGCCGCTGGCTTAGTCGAGTTGGCAACCTCTGCCGCACCGGAGCCTCCGATATATTCCTCGAGTTCAATATAACGGGCAACGGTATGCATAAGGTCCGACATGTCGCTCGACGGCCGGAGCATCAATTCCTTGGAAAGATCGGAAGTTCGATCCAGACCGCGTTTAAAGGACGTTGTAGCAGTCTTCTAGTCACAGCTTTTGACCAAGTTGTAGAAATTGTAGAAGCGATCAGAATAGTCTTTCAATGATTCATCGACCTTACGCCTCAAGTCCGTCAAAGCTTCAATCGTCTTCGGCCGCTGATTGCTCGCGACAAACCGAGATGTGAACGAACGCTCCAATTTGTCGAAGCTGTTCATAGACCCTGATTTGAGCTGAGTGTACAATAGCATGGCGGCGTCCGACAGGGTTAAAGAGAACGTCCGACACATCATGGCCTCGCTAAGTCCACAAAGCGCAAACATCGACCTGAATTGCTGAACATGGGTCGGAGCATCTGACCTTGGATCGTAGACATTGAACTTTGGGACCTTGAAGTTGGAAAGAGGGACCTCTTCTGCTATGGCTCGGAAGAAAGGTAATCTCGTCTTCTCAGTCATGGTCATGGTCGTGACCTGAGGGCTTGGCTCAATGACTGACGAAGGGGTGACATACGTCTCGGGGACGACATCCCTTGAATGTTTGTTGGAGAGCGGCACTCGGGGTATTGCGCTTTCTCCGGTTGAGCCTTCTAGGAAGGTTGCTAGGTTGATGGTGCCCTTGAGCGTGGAGTAAGACATCCTACACACTTAACACCCGCGTTAGTGCCAAACTCGGATCATTGGGAGTCCGAGATAGCCACTTCGACGATCAGGTTAGGAGAGGAAAAGCTTTTGAATGCGTGTATGTATGGTTTTTGGGAGAGAGAAAAGCTTACCTTATTCTAACGTGGTGCACTCCTTTTATAGGAAAAGATAGCTTGGAGCCTAATTCACGCATGAACCCCACGCGCTCGGTGATTGGTGCCCATTTGCTACACTTAGACAGGCCTGTAGTCAAAAGCCTGTCATAAGCTCTGCCCTCCATTCGTTTGGCAAGCGAGGCGGTGTCTCACCACCTTCCAACCACCTGTTAGCTCTTTGGTGTCATGCCATATGCCCCTCCTACCCAACTCTACCTGAATTCCTCTACAAGTCAGGGGCAGAGGTGGCTCGGTGACAGACCGTTCTACCGGTCAGTAACGCCCGGCTACATTCGAGATGATCTACCAAGCAACCGTTGGTCTGGCAAGACATTGCCGAGCAAGAAAAGGGGTGTCACTGAGCTCGAGAAACACACAAGTTTTGGTCTGATTCTTGCTTTAGCCGAACAAACCCAGTCTAGCGCCAAACGGATTCGAATTGGTGATATTAGACCAGTGGAGACAATCAGCGGACTATACATTGCCGGTCAACCCACTAGACCTTGGGTTTGACTAATTATTAGAGTGACGTGGTCATCCCCTGGGTTAATCCTCCAAGCCCGGCCAAAACAGAATAATTTACTGACTAACAGCCGAGGACGAGAGCAAAACAGCTAGGGAAAGGGGGTTGAAAAAAAGAATAGATCTGAGACGGAGAGGACGAGGGAACGGTGATAGGTGCGTGATATCATAGATATGAGCGCCTAAGTAGGGCTAATTAGCGCGTTAGAAGCGCGTTTTATCTCATGTTCCACTTGATGCCGTGCTTTGTCTTTTTTTTTGGGTTTTTGTTAGTTTCGTAGGTAATAAGGCGGATTTTACGCCAAGATTGGATTGCGAGGCCTAGAGGCTAGTTTGGACGTCGTCATGGGAAGTCAAGGCGGAAGCGTGAGGCGTCGGGTGACGTTGTTGGAGCGTTGGGTGCAAAAAATGCATGCAACACTCGAGAATTGGCCACTAAGGCAGGAGGTATCAATATAGCTCTCAGCTGTATTGATACATTGTGGATCAGCGGCGGACCAGAGGCATCTGTATCGATATAGCTCTCAGCTGTATCGATACCGGAGGCAACAGCGGAAAAAAATAGTTTTCGACGTTTTTAACTCCAGATTTTGGGGGTTTGTATAAATACCCCACCGAACTTCGTTTTTAGGGTTCGTACTTTTAATTAGCAGCTTTTTCCTTACGTTCTTTTCTTTCCAGAGCTCTTTCCTTTGAAGTTTTCAAGTTTTGTTCAAGAACACATCTTCCGGTAACTCGTATTACGTTTCGTTCTTTATTAAAGTTGCTCGTTGATCTTTTCTTAGCTTTAATCTTTTGTTAAAATTTCATTCCAAGCATGATGCAAGTTAGGGTTTCTTTTGCTTCTTGTTTAATAATGAGTGAGTAGTCATATAGGTAGGGTCGCGGGGTGATTAGCACACCGTGGCCAGTTCGGGCACTGCTCCTAATTTCAAACAATGGAAAACGATTTTTGATTGGAAAAATACTTCCCGCGGACGAACCCGAGCATTGTCGGAGCCCATGTGAACGGGGGAATGGGGGTCCAAAACTCATTCTCCGTTGTGCATGGGTATACGGCGACCATAGGGTCTCGCATCTTGCGGGGTATCTTTTTCAACCTAAAATTAAACGTTTTTAAGAACTCCAAAATAGAGCAGGTTAATCCGGACTGGTTACGAGTGCTATGAACTCTACAACCGTACTTTTTTTTAATTATCTGCAAAGTACAATCAATTTCTAGATTTTAGTTAATCTCAATCAAATCGACAAGGGGTGACTACCTAAGAGTTAGTTTAATCAGTAACAACCCGAGTTTTTAGTCAGCATACATCACTGTCTTTGTGGATTCGATTCCGGACTTACCGGATATTATACTACGTCGGACTCCGCCATATGCTTGGGGCAACCCATTAATTTAGGATTAGAAAATCATCAAGCAAACGGAGCCATACCGGACGGAACTGATCTTACCAAAATCACTCTCTGACGATCGAGAAACCCCAATGATGATCTGACGGCCGAAATCAGTACACAAAAGACGAATCTCAAGAAGTCCACCCATAGACGACCACAAGCTCCGGCCAAAACCCCAACACGATCAGCACCACAACCGAAGACCACAACCGAAATCAACACACAAAAGATGAATCCTGGTTTTGTCCCTAGCTGAGGAGATGATGATGCACGACATTGATTATGGAGAAAACTGTGGTGATCTGATTGTGGATATTGATGATAACAAACGTCTGAACAAAGCCAACGAAATAAAGCATTTTTTATATAATTTCTCTGCTACTTTCTCTTGTTTTAACCTCATGTTTTTTTTTAGTTGGTTTTTTTTATCAACAAAAATGATTTCATAATTTATTTTACTTATTTTGCAAACTTGATTTAGTTATTATACAATGAATTAAGATGATAATATTTGTATTTTATCTAAGAACATTTTTAAACCTTAGCTATAGATATAGTTAAAAGTACCATCTAACCGGTTCGCCTAGGGCCTTCTAAAGGTGAAGACCGGCTGTGATATCGTAGTTGAATTAACTTAACCTTTTGTCTGAATAATTTACGAACTGAACTTATAACTTTCAAATCAGGAAAATATGACTATGATGTACCTTCTTTACGATAAGTAAGGAATCACTAAAAAAGCCTTGGTATATATAAACTCCCAATCATGAAAATATGACTACGATGGACGTTGTTTACATTAAGTAAGGAATCCCCCAAAAAGCCTTAGTACTAGCTGATCATGATCTAAAGAAACACGACCCTACAGTAGAGAAATTTTTGGGTGCCAAATAGGGTATTACGTGTCGGTACCCATTGGCGATCCCAACCGTCCAAACATATTTTGGATGGCTCAAATTTTTGTTTCTCTCCCCTCCCCCCACCACTCTCTCCTATTTATCTCTCTTTAAAATCTAAACCATCCAAAATACATTTGAACTGTTGGGATCACCGACGGGTATTGTGGGTGGTGCCAGTCCGGCACCTAAAAACTTCTTGTAGAGTAGACCTGCTTATAGGAGACAATTGGAGGTTACAGGCTTTTGGGTTCCAACACCTGATGTTGACCAGAAGTACTCGTATTTAGGGGTTTCTACTACGATACCGTCCCCCTCTTTTTCTAAATGTTGCTGCTTTGTTGGGTGTCTAACTTATTTTGCTTTCTCTTTACTCTATCCCACTCAGCATATTCCCTACTACTTTAACATTACCTGGAAAAAGAGATCCTGCCAAGAACAAGATCACCAGACCAATTACCAAACTCTTTCTGTCTAGAGAGAGAGAAGACAGAGATTCATTCCAGTTGTATATCGTTGCTTTTGAGGAATGTAGTATTGTAGTAGTTCAACACTGTTCGTGACTTGCCGTGTTGTAATCAATTTTATAACGTGATTTTGTGGTCTTTATATAGAATTAAACCCCATATTCCCATGCATGCATGCATGCATGATTTTAAATCCTTCGACAAAGTCCACGTGGCATGCCTGCCAGCGTTAATGATACAATTTTCTCGGGTTATACGAAGGTAAGGGAGATAGGATTTCGGACCGGTGGGAAATTGGTCCCCAAGATGAAAAGGGTCCCACCAAATCCAACGAGCCACATATCATCAATTACAACTACAAGCATGCAACATCGTAAGGATAAAAGGGAGTTCAATTATAGTCGTTGGATTCTCCCCCGGTACATTTTTTGATGACTGTGCATTGAAGGAAACAGCCGCGACTAACCCAGAGTTAGTGCGGTTAGTTGGTGGATTTGCTATCCACAAAATTGATCGCAATTCGATTATTTGAGTTAAGTCATAAGAACCTAATTTCTTTTGAATTTTCTAAGTCTATCATAGATAGCCCGCCTTGGATTGGATCAGAGCGGCGATTAATCGAGGTGCGAGTAAGTAGGTCCAGACATATCTGACTGTCGAGAAAAAAAAAAAACAGCCCCGACTAATTGTTAGAGTTGTCTCCCAGGTATATATTATACAAAAATATTTTACCGGTAAAATATCGTTGAAAATAAGAAACTTCTAAAATTCAAGATTTTCTTTAATGTTATAAAAAAAAAACTTCTAAAAAACATGTTGACTGAATATCGGTTTATACGAATTTGAATATGTTTTTTTGCGTTATACTCCCTCTATTTCATATTGTTTGTATACTATGTAATTTTTCAAGTTATTCATTTGAAGGACAATTAAGTAGCATATATATGAAGTGAAAGTATTTTTTAAGAAGTTTAAACAAATTAATTAAGGCGGAGGGCGAACTAATTAAGGCAGAAAGGATTTGGGACCCATAGAAAATTGGTCCAACATTGACTGGGTCCCCCCAAATCCAACGAGCTAGCCACAGAACATGATCATTACTTCTTTAAGCATGCAACATCGTAAGATGAAAAGGAGGTGAGTCTTAATTTAATTAATTATATTCGTCTGGTTTAATGATTAACCAAATCCAGAGTTTCATTAAAAAAAGTGTACATGGAAAGAGATATCAACTATCAAGGTAGTACATTATTAATACACGATGAAAATCACCAAACACCGTCATAGCGCGTGCTTTCCACAACTTACAAACAAACAAGGAGTAAATAAGAACACGATGCACATTTTCAAGACATACAGATCTGTTTTTCAAGCTTATCAATTGAGTTGAAACTACCATTAATTATTTCTTATTTCAGAAGCACCATAAGAAACAAAAAAAACTACAACATTATTTCAATAGATGGTTTGGGAAACTATGCAAATTATGTTCCTAACAAATTATGTTTGTAGAATAGGTAATTAGGGCAGCGCACGTTCGTGCGCAGGAAGCCCTGTCGCATGGAGTTTCTTGTATGGACCTATGTTCCCCTAATGGAATTATTTCTTTCTCATGTTTAGGTTTCAATGTGAATAGACAAATAGCATTCTCTTTCCTTTTGCATTTAAATATGAAATTTTTAGGATCTATGTATCAAAGAGTATATATTTTCGATACCTTAATTTATTTGTTTGATAAATGCATTTCATTTTATGTCGATTAGTGTCTAAATCTCATATAACAGGATTCGCAAATCACATAAGAGACAAAAACTTAAAGCCCATAAACAAAACTAAAGTTGAGTGCGGAATTTTTTCTTGATGTTTTTATCCTTCTCTCTCATATAAACGTGAAAATTACGTGCTTCAACTAACAGATCAAAAAAAAATTCATAGATGAAAAATGCACTAAATCACACGCAATACACTCTATCTCTCTCATGAAAACAACAAAATTGGATATATATATATATATATATATATATATATATGTAATACAGCTAGGTTGTCTTCGTCGAAGTAAGTTTTGGGGTAAATAGTTTCCGTATTTCGAAAATAAAAAATTCAAAGGCAAAGGCAAAAGAATTAATTTGATAGGCGCGCAATTTCATAGACTAGCGCATGTCCGTGCCTTCAGGCACGGCTTAGAATCGATGGTCAAAAAATGGCTTAAAGACTTATTTGGTCCTTACAAATAAGGTTCGGTTTCAATTTCGTCCTCCTAAAATTTTTCGTTTCAATTTTACCCTCATAGTTTTAACACGATTTCAATGTTACCCTTCCCGTTAAATTTGGATGGAAAATTCTTATGTGGCAAACGGTTGGTGATTAACAAGAAAAAAAAACCCCTAAAAACCCTGTAAAAGACAAAAAAAAAACCTGTAAAAGAAAAAGGAAAAAACCCTCTAAAAGGTAGCCTGTTTTTTTTTTATCACAGATAGATCTAAATATAAACGAAAACAGAACTAAACAGTAATTAATTAACTTCTGGAATTAAAAACAGGTTATCATCTACAGTAGGAATTAAGTTTTAGTAATAAACTCCATTAAAACGCAGATTGAGTTACGGGTTTCCGGAAAACTACCTCAAACGTGATTTTAAGTCCGGGTAAGTGTTGTACGGTGTCCGTAGATCGCCGTGGTGGTTCCGAAATCTAGAGGCGGCGTCCGGCGGCACTCCGACGGGGCCCGCGGCGGCGGCACTCGCACGAAACTCACGGCAAACACAAACTCATGGCTGTTTATTTTTATTTTCTTAAAACCACCGGGATGGAATTTAGAGGAGTGAGGGAGGTGTTTCAGGTGGTGGGTGTTGGGAAACCGAATCCCCAAGACCCAGTAATGGCGCGTACACAACAAATAACGCAAAAATCCTACAAGGCGGAATTATGATTTTACCACAACTCTCTGCGAACACGAACGCTGGTTGAACTTATTATAGCACGTCTTGCTATATGCCACGTATACTGTTCGATTGCACCTTACGATCTTCTATCGTATTCCCTGCACGTCGAGAACACGAACCGAATGTAGGCTCTTTCGTGATCTGTTTGCTCCTGTCTAAGTCTGCCTCTATTTCTTGGTTAATAAAAACGTCTCTGACCTAGAGAG
>JAOTQK010000002.1:11342695-11353590 GCA_025642025.1 Rhododendron ferrugineum
TATGTGAAATACTCAAAATATCGTTTTTCTAGCTAATTTTATATTCCTTTTCTGTAAGTATCTTAACAATTAGAAGATCTGAGTGTCCAAAAGGATACGGTTGTCGGACACATCGACATGGGTACTTGAGCCAAAATGAAGGATCCATGTAACATAACTCATGGATGACTTCTTTGTTTCCGGAACGACATTTAATGATTGTTTCCGAAACCTTTCGAAATTACTATAGCATTGTATGGAGATGAACCTCGTGTTAAGTTGGGTAAAAGCCACTTCATGTTTCACGAGGAGATAGTTCAGGGATACATGGTGTTTAATAGGGGAATAGAGGTCAATAAGGCTAAAGTTGATCTCCTTTTTAAACTTCTTCCACCAAATTCTTTCAGTCCAAATCGTTCTTTCGAAGGTTTCGAAAGCATATAGCCGTGAAACGGTAGCAGGAATATCAAATGATACATTGTGGGAACTAGGTGTATCGGTTGTGAATATTTTAAAATTCTTTTTGGCGCCGTAGCACCTAAAGTGGTCGTATCAGTTAAGAATCAGCTGTGAGGCGGGCCACACACGAAGGGATACCTATTGGGAATCATGAGATACAAACTGTGAATTTTTGTCACCACCGGTGTATCATGGTGTAATGGTATTGGAGGGCCGAAAAACCGCCACGTTGCAGCTGCTTGTTAAATCTACGGTTCTTTCCTTGTGCATGCGGTCTTCTATAGACGCTTTATTAAAAATTTCAGTAAGATTTCTAGATCCTTGGGTGCTCTTTTTTCCAAGGAGGCACCTTTCGTCTTTGATGAAACATGTATGCAAACTTTTGAAAAGTTTCGCTCTTTGTTGGCATCAGCCCCTATCCTGCAATGGCTTGATTGGTCTAACATTTGAGATCACGTGTGATGTGCCAGAGCTTCAAGTTGGTACGGAGTTGGGACAATGGGTGAACAAAGTCCCTCATGTGATTTACGACGTTAGCAAGACACTCGCAGATGCTCAATTAAATTACACCACAGCCAAGAAGGAATTGCTTGTATTGGTACTTTAATTGAACAAACTTCGATTTATCCTCTAGGTTCCAAGGGCTTGGTGTGAACTAACCATGCTGCATTGCAGTATCTGCTTTCAAAAGAAAGACACTAAACCCAGGTTGATTAGATGGATTCCTCAGCTACAAGAAATTGATTATGAATTTGGAACGAAAAAAAGGTTTTGAAAATTCAGTAGCTGATCATATCTCTAGGATCCTAGTTGAGCATTGGAACAATCTTGTTCATTTGAGAGATCCCTTTCTAGAGGAATGACTATTTGAGGTCTCACAAGGCAATCCCCTATGGTTTGCCCACATAGTAGACTACATAGCTGTAAGTCAGATTTGTCATTTATTGGTCTAAGCAAGACAAGTATGATTCAATTGACAATTCAAATTGTAGTTTTGAGAGGATCTAAAACTGTTCAAGTACTGAGGGAAACCATGGAGGATTGACTTGTGAGACCTCGAAAATTTATTCATTAGGAAACAAATTTCTCAAAGGTACAAGATTACTTGAATGCTCAATTAGTATCCAAGACAGAAGATCGGTTACCGAATTTTCAGAACCTCTTTTGTCTTGAATTTCTTGTAAATTCTTGTAGCAGAAGAATCCATCTAATCAACCTAGGCTTAGTGTCTTTTTCTGAAAGCAATACTGCAATGCAACATGGTTATGTTACGCCAAGACGAGCCTAGAATATAAGATTGGAACTTGTCTGATTAAAAATACAATTGAGCATCTGAGAGTGTCTTGCTGGCGCAATAAACCACATGAGAGACTTTGTTCACCAATTGTCCTAAGACTGCACCTAACTGCATAGTCTGATGCATCATACATGATATCCAATGGCAGGGACCAATCAAAACATTGCAGGATTGGGGGCCAACAAAGTTTGAAGCTTTACAAAAGCTGGCAAACATGCTTCATAGAAGGAAGGTGCCTCCTTGGAAAAAAGAGCACAAGGGTCTATAAATCTTGCTGATATCTTTAATAAAGAATTTACAGAAGCTTGTGTGTCCATGGAAAGAATGAATTTTCCTGGTAGAATTTGGCGGTGGAAGTTTAGAAACGAGATCAACTCTTGCCTTCTTGACCTTTATGCCCTCTTAGGCATGATGTGTCCCAAAACTATGCGCTTTGAACCATGAAGTGGCTTTTCTATCAATTTAATGCGAGGTTCACCTCCACACAATGTTGAGGCACTTTTGAGAGGTTTTGGAGATGATCCGCAAATGTGGTTGCAACAAAGGCCAAATTGACTTCCATTCTGTGTTGTTCGTGTTGGACTAAATGGATCATTCCCCGACTCGGAAACCCCTGAGCAAAATTGACTTCCTCCTGGACAAATTCAGGGTACTCGGAAGCCATGAGACAATTACTCACTGAGTGGGTAGGATTGGAACATAAGGCACATGCCTCCAGGAAAGCTGAATGTCATAAAATTTGTCAGAATTTAAATACAAGCACCTGCATGTACATATTCTCCATAGGAGCGAGTTGTTTGAGTTGTTAGTTCATTAGTTGATGAGATTTCAACTCTCGGTCTTAAGAATACTGAAGTAATTAGCTTTATCAGTTTAAACACCTAAGGGAGATCAGCAGATCCAACATTGGCAAGTAGCTAAGGATGCAAGTCAAAGAAAGTGTCTACTTCGCACTAAAGAATCCCTTCAGAGTTCTGATATAATTGTGAATTAATTTGAGCTGGTGAATTTTATTTTGATCTCGTAGAACCACTATCACTTTAATGATACATAGTTGGCTATCAGGTACGTCAAGTTTGATACATTCACTCCTGCAGCAGAACGGGGGCTCCCGGTGACAAGAGTCATTAGCCGCACGACTTTGCAACAAATACTAGCTCAAGCAGTGGGGGAAGATATCATTATGAATGAGAGCAATGTTGTTAATTTTGAGGATCATGGTGATAAGGTAACCTGGGCTGTAATGGTTTTTTTATTCTGTTTTTCTTTTGAAATTGTTTTTTTCCTTGGCATCATGATGTAGGGATTGTGGCATATCGTTATAGATTTCTTTTACCAATTCCGTTTCTTCTTTTCATTACATGCATTTGAGAAAATTGTTAACTAATGATTAATTTTTGCAATATCTTGGGGTTGACGGTTCTTTTCATTTTTAAAACTAGGTTACTGTGACACTTGAGAATGGACAACAGTATGAAGGTGATCTTCTAGTTGGTGCTGATGGGATATGGTCGAAGGTATAATTTTGTGCTCCTCATGTACAGTCTTCTCAATATGTAAGACTGTAAGAGGTTTTTATATATATAAACCAAACAAAACATAACATTACAATGTCATATTGATCTTGAGGTAGTGATACATGATAAGGATTTTGGGAAGAAGATGTTAGACACAAAGTGAAGGGCTTTTGCGGTCTGGCCTCACTTGTCCATTTTATTTTGGCATCATCAACCTGCTTTTCAATCTCAGAGATTTCGTTCATATATGTGTTAGTCAATTAGCAGGAGATTCAAAGAGGCTATGCACCTAGTCACCTACTGTGAATGAAATGGAAGAAAGCCTTTTCGTGTAATCTCATTTACTAGAAAGGAAACACTATCTTGCACGTTCCAGGAATGTTCATAGCTTAGATTCTTAATGATCACATTCCAGAACACACATTTCGAACATGATACACTTCCTTATGTGAAACAAGATACCTCCGAAACAGTGAATTTATTGATCCAAAGTGATCGTGTTTTTATTCATTCCCTTAACACGTTCGTCATATTTAAAAAGTTCCATATAATAACCCAAAAGTCTGAAGAGGATGATCCTTCGCCAATAAACATTGAACGCAATGGTCACGATGCTCCTTGAACTTTGTTTTACATGAACAATTTAAACATAGTAATATCTTTCCTTCAACGTTTATACCTCGAGATTAGTAAATCGAAGAAGCCTACCTCTATCCTACCAGTACCACAGTTTAAGGCATGTGGCGTCCATGTTCCCTTCCCTTTCCTCGTCCCGGGACGATCCACCTAACACAGGTCTTGCCTAGTACCAAGTACTAAATAGTGCACAACTCCCTCTTCTAGTTGTTAATGTGGGATATTAGCAATTTCATGTTACTCCTTTGGTGGAGAGTGTTATGGTCTAGGAAAGAATATATATTTTCTCTGTACCAGGAAGTTATAGATTCTCCTTTTCTTTGAAACAGGTTAGGATAAATTTGTTTGGACCCAAGGAAGCCACATATTCAGGCTACACTTGTTATACGGGTATTGCAGATTTTGTTCCTGCTGATATTGAGTCTGTTGGGTATGCTTATATTCCTTAGTTGGTTCCATTTAAAGTCTTTAACCTTTAATCTTCACTGAATATTTTTCTTAACTCATGCCTAGAGTGGCAGGCTCATGCTTCACCTCTATTTTTGAAGGTACCGAGTATTTTTGGGACACAAACAATACTTCGTTTCTTCAGATGTTGGTGGCGGAAAGATGCAGTGGTATGCTTTTCACAATGAAGCACCTGGTGGTGTAGATGCTCCCAATGGTATAGAAACTTCTGATGCTTGAACTTTTACAAGATTCAAAATCATAATTCCTGGAACTTTTATATAATGACTTTGCATGCATAATATCTAATATGTTGAGTCCTTGAATTTTCTCGTTACCGTGGAAACATACACATCTACCATACATATGTATGATACCTATGTATTAATTAGTTTCTTTTTTATTGGAAAATAATTGATAATTCGCTATCGATGGAGAGTACTTGAGATGTAGCAAAATGAGAGTAAACAAAGTGATTGTGAACAATGACCAGTTCACAAAAACATCATAGTGAATAAGCAGTCAATTTGCTGGTCCAGTTTCTTTTAGTTGCTTTATACACTTCACACCCTAATTGTTCAATGTTAACAAAGGATTGTCCATTAAAGAACAACTCGCATTGGAAAGTTTTGTGTAGTCCCTCATATAGTCTGGACCCAGGACATGGATGTCGTGAGGGCATTTCTGTACCCTATTGTACTTAAAGTTCCTATCTTGTGGCAGGTAAAAGGGAAAGGTTGTTGAAGCTTTTTGAGGGTTGGTGTGATAATGTGATAGACCTATTGCTTGCCACCGATGAAGATGCAATTCTTCGACGGGACATTTACGACCGCTCCCCAATTTTTACTTGGGGAAGGGGCCGTGTAACCTTGCTTGGGGACTCTGTCCATGCAATGCAGCCCAATTTGGGTCAAGGTGGATGCATGGCCATTGAGGTACAACTTTCTTTTCCACATGTTGATGGGATACCACTCCTTGGAAACATTGTAAACCATAGTTGCCATTTGATCAATGCTATGTTTCCCTCTGGAGGTTTGTGTGATGTCAAAAGTACTTTGTCTTTGTTTATTAGTATCACATGTTTCTGTACTTCAAGAATTGGTTTACATTTTAGTGATGAATGCGTCCACATAATCTTATTCTATTTTAAAATTCTCTCTGACCTGATTTTTTTTCTTGTTTGAAGCAGACATCTATTTCTTTTCTAGATTCAATAAGCATTATAGTTTTTCTAAAACTCCTTTTCATAACCCCGATCCCTAAGTAAAAGAACCAAAGAAAAGAACTTTCCCTCCGGAGGAAAAAATAAACCGTTTCAAGAGAGGAGGACGATCATATAATCTATTTTACTTATCATTGTAGGACAGCTATCAGCTAGCATTGGAGCTTGATAAGGCTTGGGAGCGAAGCATTGAGTCAGGAAGTCCTATTGATGTTGTTTCTTCATTGAAGAGGTAATGCAATTTTCTTCATTAAAATGTACTTATACAATTCGAGGTCGATAGTTTGCATTAACCCCAAGAATTGAGAAACCTTGCAAAACAAAAATAAAACTTAATTATGCTCTACTTAAAATGCCAGAGTGCATCCATAAATGTACTGGAGACGGGGTTTCATTATTCCACGAGTCGTATGACGAGAGCAGAATGTGGTTGATTTGTCCACTTGAAATTATCACTACTTCTAACAGGAGATGTTCCAAAGAATCTATTGAATAGGGTTGTAAATGGTTTAACTGACATTGTGTGACGCGGGACATCATAGATCAAATATGATGATACTACCTTCGGTGACTCACTCTTTCTTATTTCATTTTATATTTGCCCAGCTATGAGAATGCTAGAAAACTACGTGTTGCCATCATCCATGGACTGGCGCGAATGGCAGCAATCATGGCTTCAACGTATAAGGCATATTTGGGTGTAGGCCTTGGCCCATTGTCGGTAGGAACTTGTGATGATTTCGGTATAATGTCCAATCAAAATAAATCGAGCTTGCTGTGAGCTATGCATGCATTTCATAATATACTTGCGTTTTGCAGTTTTTGACAATGTTTAGGATACCACATCCTGGAAGGGTTGGAGGGAGAATTTTTATTGAGCCTGCAATGCCTCTAATGTTGAGTTGGGTTCTCGGTGGTAATGGGTTAGATTACATAACCCTTTTTCATACTTCTATCCTGTTTTCTCCTTGCAACTACATATATGGCATGTTGACTGCTGTAATTATAGAACCAACATCACTAAATAAAAAACTTGTTCATTTTTAGCTACTATTAGCATTCAAAACAAAATCATTCTATTTTCTGAGAAAGTTTGCACCCGTGCATTTCAAATTTTTTTTCCAAGTAATCCAGTTTTTTCCCCTACTTTGGAAGTTGCTTAAGTAAGCATAAATCTTTGTGACAGCTAATTAAGGTACTTCATTTTAAGGCATCTAGAAGCTTTCCGGATCTATTGTTAGATGAAAATAGAGGATGTAAACTATTTTTTTTTTCCACCCAACCACCTAGTTTGAATTGAAGGGGAGATAATACTTTATTTTTAGGTAATGTATACGCAGAAGTATTGTAGGTTTCTTCAAGTTCAAACGAGAAACTCTTTTACCTTTTACAGGTCAAAGCTTGAAGGGAGATCATTAAGCTGCAGACTCTCAGATAGAGTATGTTGATCAACCATTTAGAATATAGATATAGTATAGTTCTTCAGTTATTTGTGCAATTATAAAATTGGAATTTTGTTCTAAAGCTAATATGAGTTATTTTTATTAATTAAGGCAAATGATCAACTGAGGAGATGGTTTGAGGATGATGATGCTCTTGAGCGTGCTGTTAATGGAGAGTATGTACACCAAGCCTAATCGGAAAATACCATTTTTCGGGCATATTCTGTTGTTATGAGCATGTTCTTCATCATTCTTAACAATATGGTTTTTTTTTTTTTATCCTTTTTGCTTTTGTAGGTGGTGTCTCCTCCCTTATGGAAGCAATGGTGCTTTGAAACCTATTTTCCTAAGTGGGGATGAGAAACAACCTTGTATAATTGGGTATGCCTTCACTTTTGCGCAAACAGTTCATAAACAGATACTTTTGTCCTCTCATCATATGGCCTAAAATTTTTTATTCATTACTGTGATTGCAGGAGTGTATGTAATACAAAAATTCCTGGAATATCAATAGCCATACCTTCACCTCAGGTGACACAGACAGTTGTCTTAGTTTTCCTTTCCACGTCATTGTTTGTAAGGTTCTTGCTTTGTTATTTGAATCTTATGTAACAAGGTCTTTCATTTGTTAGGTTTCCGAAATGCATGCTCGAATAAGCTGTAAGGATGGTGCCTTTTTCGTGACCGATTTACGGAGTGAGCATGGTACATGGATCTCAGAGTAAGTCAGAGGAAATTGCATGTTTATTTTGTCGGTAACAGTAATCAGAAGCCATTTTAAACATTCCTGTTTATTTAATTTTCCAGTAATGAAGGGAAGAAGTACCGGGTGCCTCCCAACTTTCCTGCTCGTTTCCATCCATCAGACATCATCGAGTTTGGTTCTGATAGAAAGGTGATAAACAGTCTACTTCATCATGCATTTCTGCCCAGTGTTATAGATCAATTGCAGCATTTTTCCGAGTATTGTTTAGGACTTTATGTGCGCGTTGTTTTGAAGGAATCTTAGGTGCCATGATACGCAAACATACCCCATGTCTTTGTTAGACTAGTTTTTCTTTTCTGAGCCGTCGTCTTCTTTATTTATCCCCATCTGGTGATCCCAGGACATGTTCACTTTACGTTGTCCTGACTATTCATAAGTGCTAATCTGACCTATTACTAAAAACAAATAATCAGAAGGTAATGGCATAGAAGTAACTTCAAAATTTTGGACAGGAGTAATTTGATTGTTGCAGAATTTTTTCTTTTCCTGTATGGTAGCTTTAGAAAATAGCAATTCCTTGATTTGGCTACGAAGAGAAAACCAACCAGTACTCTGATAAATTTTAATATGTTTTTCCCTCACCAACTTAGACCTGTTGAATTTGGTCTATTTTATTGGTAGTGTTTACATGTTGATTGTATTGTTTGATGAGTAATTTGCAGCAGGTGGTCATTTTAGGATTTTAACATACCAAAAGTTGAAGGGGTATCCCAATAGAGATAATGCTTAGTATGTAGCACTGACGTCGCTACACCGACAAGGACATGACACCAAAACTTTGACACGTAAGTCTCCAAAAATTGGAGGACACGACATGTTGGAGATGCACTTAGGAAAATATATTTGTGTGATTATCATATATATTATAAAATAATAAAACAAGCCTCTAATTACAATCAAAATTACCAAATTATCCTCTTTCCCACATTTATCATTGTATAATTCAGTAAAGTATTTCAGTTTTATCACTCACGCGTGTTGTTATATTCAAAACATAATCTATTTCATGAAAAGAAAACCCCCACGAGTGTAGATAGTTTGCTGAGAGTGCCCATAGAGTATGCTGAGAGTGTTTAGTGTCTCCTTGTGTGTTGCATAGTTACCCCGTAGTGTCCAAATGAAAAAAGTAGTGAAAAATATATGAAGCTTCTGATTTTGAGTGTCCGACACGTGTCCCGAGAGTGTCGGTGTCCGTCAGGTGTCCAACGCTGGTATGTATGTGACCTGCGGTGTAACTGGTCAGTAGGTGCAATTGGTATCAGTCGTGCTTTAATAGTAATTCCGTACAGTTAATTTGTATAAACATCATGAATAGGAGTTCCCATAAACTGATAGGTTTAGTATTGGAATTTTATCTTTTGACTTAATGCAGGTGGCATTTCGGGTAAAGGTGATGAAGGATCCACAAAAGATTGCAGAGAAGGAATTGAGTGGAGTTCTACAGCCGGTTTCGTAAGCCTCAACTGGACCATTTTCAGTTGAGATATAGTGAAATTTTACACATTTATTCGTGGCAGCAGAGCCTTGTAAAGGTACTGGATTTTGTGTAATCTAGATCCCTAAAAAAAAGAAAAAGAAAATATATATTGGAGGCCCACCCCAGCTTTTCTTCAAGTTAGAGCTGAAAAAGAACATTTCAGTTCTCTTTCTTTGAATGCAGGAATATGTAAATGCAGATAAACAGAAAGATAAGACATTTCACTGTTACAAGGTACCCTCCTAGTTCCCTCCTGTATAGTTTTTCTCTTGCAATTTGATCTTATAAGTAGGCTGCTCCTGGCCCAAACTTAGCTGCAAGTCAACCATCTATTATGCTTTAATTATCTTGCTTCGTTTAGGGTAGGGCTGGTAAACAAGCTAATTAGCTGAGCAGTGGATTGTTCAAGCCTAGCTTGAAAAACTTAAGTACTGTGTTCAAGAAATGTTCACGAGGCTAGTCGATCGATCTCAAACAAGCTTTAATCGAATTTCCGTTTGACCGGAAAAAAAGAAAGAAAACAAGCTTTAATCAAACCAACCAATTAGGAGCCGATCTTGAGTAGCTTGAAATATTTTAAATTTCATAAGCTGAATGAGTTGCTTTTCTAGAGCTTGCTTGGTTTGAAAGTTTGAGTTTTAACAAAAAAAGGGTTCAATCTCGGTTTATTTGTTTTACAGAGTTATCTAAAAAACAAACTTTTTAACGAGCGAACTCGAGTGGTGCAATTTTTTAATATATTCTTTTTTGGTATGTGAATATAGTAAATCATATTATTGATAAAGACAAAGGTAAACCAGAGTTTGAGCATCAAGATTACAAGCCAAAGCAGGAAACAATAGAAAAATGACAAAAACATGATCTTGTGAAGAGAGTTTCCAGCTTGTTTAAGTAGAGCTTGGTAAGGTACTTTTTTTTTTTTTTGGTGGGGGGTGGGGGGGTCAAAAGATAGAGGAAGATTTTATTGATCATGGGAGAAACCAAACACATTACCATGGGTAGCCATCCCCATGAAGGAAAGACAACAACCATAAAAGAGGCCTAAACTCCTAAGTAGAAGACTTAGGACCTTTCACAGCTTTTTGAGTAATACTATAGGCAATCCCATTGCCACTCCATCTCACAAAACACGTATCCGCATTCAAGAAGCCATCAAGAAGACGTAGAATGTCCGCCACAATGACTCCCACATACCTTCTGATGCTCCTCCGACCGCCTCTGAATCAGACGAATCCAGGAGTTTTCTTTAAGGTTAGTGTCACAATTTTGATCTTTGGGCCGTTCCCAGAATTATTGGCATTTGCCTTTACTGAATCTGGGCCATAAGATGGGCAGTTGATTGGGCTTGACCCGAAACCTAAGCTTAAGGGTATTGGGTCCAAGTAGCAAAATAAATATGCCATTTTCATATCTCCATTTCATATGGAAGTTTCAAAATGACCACATTATTTCATCATGAATTGATTTTGTACACGGTTCTCTAAAAATTTGAATTTGTTCATATTTTCTGAACTTGTTCAACTTTGGTCTATTTTTTGTACAACGAGAAGAATGATTAATCATCATAAGGTTTGGTCCAAAAGTTTAAAAATAGGTCATTAAATCTAAAAAAACAACTATTTAAAATACTAGAAATTAATTTAGTCTGGACTC
>JAOTQK010000002.1:11385104-11399107 GCA_025642025.1 Rhododendron ferrugineum
TGAACCCGTAGCCTGAACTACGTATGGGCCTGATTCTCTTTCGCGAGGGATACGTAGGCAATCTCACACTGGGATTCGGTCCTAAATCCTAAATCCAAGATCTCAAAATCAAATCCAAATAGACAAATAAAAATGTTTTTCTCGAGGCACATGCAATTAATGAACCGAAAGGGGGAAACCCTTAATCAATCAAGTTTATTCAAGATCATTTCTTTATTACAAGTTGAGCATGAAAACGAAAAACACACAAACAAAGTACACTCTCTATTTCAAAGAATGGCAAAGTAAGCAATCATCCCATCCTTGCTTCCACATCTCTCCTTAGCCACTTGCGGTACCTTCCAGTCGAAGTAATGGAGAAGAGTGGGTCACTTGGCTCAGTCCTATGAGTCCCCCACGATCGAACATAACTCCGAAGGCCCGGAATGGTGAAAGGAGGAAGACAAAGCACTTCAGAACCCAGCGGCGGCACCTTTTGGTTAAGTCCAAACTGACGGAGAATGCGGGAAGGCAAGTAGAAAGAAAAGCCTGTCAAGCTAGCCACAAGCACGTGCATCGAACCCATGTTGCCAATAGTCATAGCAGGAAGCCTCAACCAGTGGCACCGCCAAGTAATCTCATCTTCTTCCGCAGAGGCAAGGAAATCAGCCGAGTCATCTTCGCTCCTGTACACCACTTGAAAGGGGCGATTCCACCCGCTAGCGCGATACCACCAATCGTTGGCTGGGGAAGTCAAGAGGTTCAGTTTGTCACAAAGCCACATCTACCAGAGAAGAGAGAAAATAAGTAAGGAACCAGATAAAGCCTGAACCGAGTGTCGAGGTAAAATGAATGAGAGAAATAGAAAAAGGAGAGCTGAGTGAGGTCCCAACCTGCAACAATAGCGGGCTACCACCAAAAACCTTGGTGCGACCAGCACGAACAACGTCTAACCCCATCAAAGTTTCCGCGAGAACCAAATGTGCAACATCCTTGTGAGTCTCAATCTGAGCAGCGACTCCCGCCAACAATGGACTAGGCTGACCAACGATGGGAACCAGCAAGAAGGCCGCCAAGAGGCAAATGCAGCAAGCCACCATTCGATGACCTTGGTACACGAAGTCTGTCAAGTCTCCAGGCGGACTAAACATCTCGTACAGTCGCGTGATGTTGACAGCATTCTCCCGAGTAAGAAACTCAGCAGTATTACCACTGACACCCAGCTTGGCTTTAAGAATGTTCTTCATACTCTCCCTGATCATAGGAGCAACTGGCTCAACAGAGTTGTGACTCACGAGATAGACATGGAACTCCTCGATAGTGGGGCATAGTTCTTGAGAGCCAAAACGAAAGACGTGCACTTCGGGATCCCAGAAACGTGCCGCCGCATGCAGCAGGACAGGACAGATTGCAACCTCTCGGAGGTGCCTTAGGGCATAAAGTCGGTGCCCTCGGAAGTTCAGCCAATCGATGCCTTCGAGGCTGTCCAACCAAGGACGAAGTAAGGCTTGGTTCAGCAGAGACATGAGAAGGATGGGTTTTTGAAGGGAAAATGATCGAATGAGGTGTGAGTGACTAGACAAGGCAGAACCTGGTATTTATAGAGGTTTGGAGGAGGCAGCACCATTTCCCACCAGTCTTGAAACTCAACCATTCCACATTTTGATCTTGTATTTTCAAAAAATTCAAACTTTGGAAAGATGAAAAAGTATTGGAAAAACACAAGTCTAGCATTGGGAAGACATTGGCCCTGGGGAAGCAGTTGGTTTAAAGTCACTAGGCCCTGGAAAACGTGCATGCAGAAGAAAACAACATGGGAGAGCTAGTGAGTTGCATTGGGAAGCCGCACAGGACTGCACACAGCAGTAGTCCCGAGCGCTCGGGAGTGCATTCCCAAGCGCTCGAGACTACTCTCGAGCGCTCGGGAGTGCATTCCCAAGCGCTCGAGACTACTCTCGAGCGCTCGAGAGTGCTGCAGTTTGCAGCAGGTTTTGGTTTTCAAGTTTCAACATCAATGTTGCATTGTATTCTCAATTTCATCAAGTTGGATAGCTCCTAACATATTCCTAGGGGAATACGGCAGTTTCGTTTACGTGTTTCCTTAAGTATTCAAGAGTTTTTCCCCGAAAAATCTCGAATTTCCAAAGTTTTCCCTCCACGAGTATGTCGAAACCCGCGTTAGGTGTATTTAGTCGAATCAAACGATGCATACAGGTCATGATAGGCATTCGTGACTGTGTGACGCGATCAAATGCACGTTAACGCGCTTAGTTCAAGTTTTCCCTTTCAAGCATCCCAAAAATCATCATAAGTGAATGTCAATCTTCGTGTCAAGGGCATTTTGGTAATTCTAGCGGTCCTCGCAGGTCACAACGTTCATTGTTGACCGCGCAGCGTGCTTTGCTACAATCAAACACCCTTAAGTCTAGTTTTCAGGGTCGATTGCTCAAAAGTTTGCCTTTGTGCGTGTTTGAAAGGCTGTCAATGTCAAGTCTTCGTTCTTACTGCAAGGGTATAGGTTGAAATTCGCGTGCTCTTTACTTTCTTTTAAAGCTAGACAAGCATATTTCATAAAATACAATTCTGTAACAAGAGTGCAAACAAATGGGAAGAACAAAAGTGTGAACTGTCATAAATAAATACGGTATTTACAATGAGTGAAGAGGGAAGTACATGAGCTGGGGCAAACACACGCCCAATCCTAACTACCGGGGCACGCAGGCCCAAACAAAACCGAGGCAAGCAGGCCTGGAAGCTACAACTACGTCGGCACGCAGGCCTATGAACAAGAAAGGCTAGCAAAGCAAAAACGCGAGGCTCAGACCCCGCGAATCCTCTTCTGCTGCGGTCCCTCGAACTCAGTACTCTCGGGCTCGTCATCGCCATCGTCGTCGTCTGGGGAACCAGAAGCAGTACTCGAGTCCGACGTCCCTAGGACACGTGACTCAGAGGACTCCTCTGTCGCCCCCTCTGTCCCCACCCCTGACTCCTCTGGCTCCTCGTGAGCAGGTCTCCGCTGAGGCGCCGCCTTAGGCAAAACCTCGAACTGTCTGGCCTCCGCAGCAGGCCGCGACACTCTCCGTGTACCCCGGCCTCTCATGCTAGCGGAAGCCGGAGAGCTCGTGGTAACCTGTGGCTGACTCCTGGCTGAGCGTCGTAGCTGCACCTGCACATCATAAGCATTATCACATTTCATGCATATTTGAAGGGTAATTGTTTATTGAAACATGAAACCTACATGTCATACCTGAGGTGCGATGGGTGGAACTAGCTCCAGAACGGGTCTAGTCTGAAGAGCCCTTCCTTTCGCGCATTTCTTCAACAAGTGGCGCATGCCCACCATCAGCATCACCGCCGACTCCCCCCACTCTCGTGGTACCTGCAGCATTCAAAAATCAAAAACGTGCAAGCAAGAATCATGTAAAGCATAAGGAAGGCAAAATTCTGTATACCTAAGCAGGAAGCCGCATCGGCGGCTGTGGAAGGCGTGGGACATCTATCACCTCCTGCGCACCAGAAGGCCCGGTCACGCCTATGGTCCACTCCAGCGTCGGCAGCACGAACGAAGTGGAAGCCTCCGCTGTTTCTGGCACCCTTGTACTACCCTCTCCTCCACTTGGGGGGCTAGCACCTCGCCCGCCAGCAGGCTGCCTAGTACCCTATCCTCTACCTCGTGAAGACCGGCCACCACGGCCTCGTACTCCAACCTCTCCTCCAACACCGGCACCTCGCCCTCCGGCCCCAGCCTCAGCCACTCGTCGCTCGAGCTCTTCCTCCACGCCCAGGTCTGTAGCCAGGTACCTATCTCTATAAGCTGCGTAGTCCAATATGTGTCGAAGGTGCCTCTCCAGGTCCGTGTCAGGCACGGTGAACTGCTCAAGCTCTGCATGAGTGTAAGACTCCGTCCTCTGCACGCGTGGAGGAAGCGGCCCTGGTACCACAAAGGCCGGGAGACCGAGTGACTGTCGTGTCACGCGATCCCCTAGGTACCACTGCCAGCCCAGGGGGCACTCCAGTAGGACCCTACCCCTCGTCACCTCTCGGCTCCTCGGAAGGAAATCAGCCTCCATCCTCGCCCACCGGTCCCAGTAAACCTGCATTCGATTTTATGACATCAATAATGGAAGATTCTATTTACCTGGAAAGCTTACGAAAAGAAACAAGGAGTTATGAATCGTACCGTGATGCCCGTCAGGTTATCCAGCCAGCGTCTGAAGGTCATCACTTCTCCCCTCCGCTCCTTGGTACGCATGTACTCCTTACTCCGAGCAAGCCCGCGAGGGAGTAAGTTTGGATCCCTGCACATGTTCTCAGAAGGGAACATCCCCAGAACCTCATAGGCCCAAAGCTGCAGGTTTTGGAATTCAAATCAATCCAATCTCAAGTGCATATTTCGATAAATGAGCAATAAAAAGCAATCTAAAGCATAAATTATACCTCAACTATCCTCCAGTATCCGCCAATCGTGTCGCTGACTCCACGTGAAGCAGCCCCTAGAAAGCAGTAGAGCGTGCACAGAGCAGCACCTCCCCAGTCGAACCGCCCAGCCCGTCTCAAGTCGACCAGGCCCGCCAAGTAGCAGAGGTGCACTCGAGACCGCCTATTCGGGTTCAGAGAAGCCCCGAATAGGTACAGCAAGTAAGCACAGGCCATCCTCGCCGCCTCCTCGTCGTCTGCTGGCTCGTGATCCCAGTACTCCGCAAAATGGCCGTACGCTGCCATCCCCCCGCTGTGACGTGTGACCTGCCCGAGAAACCACCGCAGGGCTGCGTCGTCCAGCACTATGCTTGAGTCGTATGGGATAGGCTCTCCTCCAACTCTGAGCCCCGTAATCGCTACAAAGTCGAGGGGTGTCACCGTCATCTCCCCGAACCGGAAATGGAACGTGTTGGTGGTGTCCCACCACCTCTCTGTCAACGCCGTCAGCACGGCGCGATCTACCCTCACCACTGTCATCAGCCGTATGAATGGTCCGAAACCCGGCGCCTCCACCAATGTCCGTACCCTTTCCGGCAGCGCCTTGAAGTACTTCAGCGAACTAGCTGAGCCTCAATGGCCATATATGTCTGTCGTGTGCTGTTTCAAACAGAGCAAAGAAAAGCGTCAATATCAACTAAGCTATTCGTAAACGACAATATTTGTAAATTAAAGGACTAAAGCTGTCAAATCTTACCGTGGTCCAGCCAAAAGAAATGTGGTGAGTCGGGTCCCTAAGCAATAAGTCCTCGGGATAATCAACCCGAGCGGGGACGTAGCCTACCATCCCTACCGGCTCAAAAAAGTGAGATCGCGGAGCGTAGGTCGCCAACGCAAACCCAGGTCGTTCCCCTGCCAGGTAGGCCTTCACCTCCTCGACCGCGGAGACTCGCTCCTCAACCGCCGTCTCCGGCTCCGGCCTCCCGTCTTCATCTCCTCGGCCTCTAATCCCTCTACATCCGGCACCACTTTCTCCGGAGCACCCCTACCCTCGCCGCTCAGCATAGCCCCCAAAAGAAGCTCCGACGTCTGGTCCTCAGGCGTCTGGACAGCCCTCAGTGGGTCCGCTATCCCAGAATCGAGGCCAAGAGCGTCTAGGATATCCCGCGGTCTCGCGGAATCCAAGAAATCCCCCACCTCAAAAGGAACTGGATGTGATGCTCCGATCCCGCTATCTCCCCTCCTTGGCTCCGCCGCCGTCGCCCTCAAGACAGGGGTGGCAACGACACGACCACCCACCACCGCCTCGCTGTCACCGTCGGCCTGTCGCTCGTCACTGGCCCGCTCCACGGCCGCGAGCAACTCTTCCACAGTAGGAGTAGGAGGAGTGCTCGTAGCACCTCCGCTGTTACCCACGACACCACCTCCGCTGCCCGCAGCAGCCCCATCACTCGCGACCTGGCTGCCATCGCCTCCGCGCATAGCCACATCCTTGTCAGCACCCTCTACCACCGTCGCATCGCCGCTAGACCTCACCCCATCTACGCCTGGACCTGCTACCCCCGCCCCATCACCACCAGCATTTGCCACTGTCTTTAGGCCCCCACAAACGCCGCTGATAGCCGCCGGGTTCTCACCAGCGACCCTCCCGTCCCCAGGCGCCGCCCATAGTAGCCTCCACGCTGCTGGGCGCCGCCCTGTTCTCACCGCCGCCAGCCATCACCTCACCTACCCCCACCCAAGAGGCCTTCTCCCCCTTTCTTCGAATCTCATGGACCACCATGGCCCATCCAAAAATGGTTGAGATCTCGAGGTCTCGAATTTGAGCCATTCTCAGGGAGAGAGAGAGAGAGGGAGAGATCGCCTGAGAGAGAGAAGATTGGAGCAGAAGGAGATGGGGTACGGCTTCTGGTTCTCGAGCGCTCAAATTGGGGTGTAAAACCCCAGATCTGATGAGGAAGACGAAAAGACCGTGGGCCCCCAACAGCGGTCCCAAGCGCTCAAGAGTGGTCTGGAGCACTCAGGTTTGGCTTCGGTCGTCGTGCTGAGTGTTCGATGTCCCGTTTACCTCTCGTTCCTAGTGCTTGGTCATCTTTCAATACAAAATCAATCTCAGTCCTAATTCTTGTCCATACCGAGACAGAGCAATCGATAGCAAAATGCATTTATTAATCTATTCTTTTGGATCGCGTTTAATAAATCGGGTTTTTCAAATTAGTTGTCAATGAAAATAATCTGATGCATTTGAGAGCGCTTTACCCGACAAGTATTATATTATTCTCGTTTTGTTCCCAAAGCAGAGAAGCGGGTGGACCCTTCGTGCATTTACATTATCACAGTCTTGTCGATTCTTTCTTGTGCATGCATTACACGTGTTTGCATTTGCCCCGAAGAACTACGCCGGTCTGATCCCTACAAAATAGTGTACGTAGGCAGTCTGAAAAGACGCGACCTCATGCATTGAATGCTTGTATTGGTATTTAACTTTGAAATTGAGGATTCGATTTGGCTCGAATTGGGCTGTCTCAATCTTTGGACGTCACTCGTATCCAGACATGATCCTGAGCGCCGCCCAAAGAGGGGCAACTGTAGACACCCCAATTTGAACTCCTTGAATTTCCTTAATTTGTGGCCCGGAGACTCCCCAATGATGAATTCGAATTGAAACAAGCCTTGAACAACCTGGAACTATGCTTCTTGAAGGGTTAAAAAAGGGAAAATAAATGGTTAAGATCAATCTCAAGCGCTTGGGAGCAGTCCCAAGCGCTCAAAACCATTTTCAAAAGCTGTGGGTCTGACTCACTCTCGAGCGCTTGAGAGTAGCGGTCCAGAGCGCTCGGGACTACTCCCAAGCGCTCGAGACCTCTGTGCTGCCCAATGGGTGAAAAAGGTTCCCCACTTTCTATGCAAGCCATCATTTCGGCCGTTTGAGCCAGGGATTTCCCTACAGAGTACTCAACCTCAGTCAGAGGGAATCAAATCTTCAAGATTTTCCCTCCCAACTTAATTTCATTTTTTTCAAATCAAAACCATATGCTATGCTTTCCTATAAAAGCCCTTATTTCAGCTGAGGGAAAGGGGGACACGAAAAAAGACTGCTCTAAAACCCTCCATTTTCAAAAACCATTGGCAATACTCTCCTTCAAAGAAACTCTTTTCAACTCAAGAAGAAAAATCTTTCCTTCCAGTTCAAAAACTACTGACATTCAGAGAGATGGAGGAAGTCTAGAACCAAATCTTATTTCTGGCCTTTTGAAATTTCTCTTTTCCATTTCCAAAATTCTTCAAGAAGCAAGGTTCCCGTCAAAGGTAGAAATCCTTCTACTTTCAGTTCAAATCAAAGGGTTGTTCTTCCTTTCTGAGGGAGGTCTTCCAGTCCACCCCAATCTTTAATACTGGGTGTGTGGTTGAAAGACCTTGGTGAATAACAAAAACAAAGGGGCATGAATAAAAAATATTTTCCATTCAAACCCATTGGAAACACTCCCGAGCACTCGGGAGTACTCTTGAGCGCTCGAGAGTGCCTCCAGTCCCATTTTCCCTTTTTGTTGACATTCTGGTATGCAGATGGAAGTGATAAAGGGTGATTTTAAACGAAACAGTTCTGTTAAGGCATGTTGATGTGAGTGACCTGTTGATCCAAAACAGAAAACATTTTTTAGTCAAGGTTCATACAGAAATAGATTTTTCAGGTGTTTAAAAGAAGCTTCCCTTTTCAAAATATAGGCACGGAGGATTAACATGTCGAGATAGATCTGTTATTGGTCCAAAATCAGTTTGGGAGTGTAACTCACTTTCGAGCGCTCGGAACCACTCTGGAGCGCTCGGGAGTGCTTGCATGTGTTCACACTTTATTCCTTCCCCTGCATTACCATTTTTTTGTTCTCTCATGTGCATGCGTGTGCTCTCCTTGCCCTTTTAGGTTGTAAATATGCCCTTGCAGAGGCGAGGATGCATGGCTTGGAAGACTGAGACTCAGTTTCAGTCTGCCAGGCCCTCTGTTGAGCCTGTCTCGTGTTTAAAATAATCTCAGTTTACAGTTTTGGCATTATATCCTATTTTTGGTTAACAAAATGTGCAGGTTGAGCGTCAGCACTCCTAAGCGCTTGGGAGTACTCCCGAGCGCTCGGGAGTGAAGTCAGTGGCAGTCCCAGTTTTCCTACTATTATGCATTTGTTCATCATTATTTCCCCATTGCATTGCTCACAGGCACCAGCATACACCTCTTATTTGATATACCTGCGAATACTTGCTATGTGTCTAATGAAACAAAATCTTTTCGAAAAATCTCACAAATGTTTAGTAGAGACCAACATCGCGTCGGGAGAGGGGGGTGCCGTAAAATCCTTCCCCCCTCGTAACGTGGCTTCCGAACCCTCAAACGAATCTCTGGTTTTCAAATTCAAGTATCAATTTTCAAATCAAAACGGTTTCTCGGGTGGCGAACCACAAATCCGGGTGGCGACTCCTCAAATTTTTCGATTCGATTCAAAACCGGTGTTTTTCGGGCCGCCCCGATCCACCTGGGGCTGTGGTAGCCCACAACATGCTATACAATACCATCAAGGGAAAATGCGATTAAGTACAGTTATTAGTATACTAGAGTTTGCCTGTGCCTGAAGGCACGGCGCAACGCGTTTTGATCACAACTAAAATAAATTGTGAAACTATTGACCACCCTCGCCAATAAAACTGATTTATACAGGAAGATTTTTTCTTAAATTAGGATCAAACAGATTTTTTTTGTTACCCTTTTGTTTAGTTTACAAAAAACACACAAAAAAAATTGAAATTGATCAACCGATAAACAAAAATATTTCTTACCCTTTTGTTTAGTTTACGATTTGCCTTGCACTAATTTTATAAATGAAATTTTATTACTTTCTATCTTCCCATAACATAAGAGAGTTGGGATAGGAAAAGCTAGAGAAGATTTCGCTTTGCTTCGGAGAGAGAGAGAGAGAGAGTGCTAAAATTTCAAAAATACTTCCCTTTCTTATTTCAAAATCCGTCTCTTTTTTGGCAATGAAATTTTATTCCCTTTCTTATTTCAAAATCCGTCTCATAACAAAAGAGAGTTAGAATAGAAAATGTTAGAAAAGATTGAAAATAGGATTTTCGAGGCCTTTAACTCTTCTTAGCCGTAGGATTTATGAGAGATAAGTTCAGGCCGTTAAATTTATATACATAGAATTCAAATACTGAGTTGTTTTATTATATACACACACACACACACACACACACACACACACATCTTCTTATAAGGGCGCCCTTATAGTATTACGGTAAGGGCTTCCCTTTCCCGACCAATTTGCGATGATCCGAACTGCTCAATGTGTTCAGAACATGATTTTAAGGGTACTCACGAGAAATCAGCAAAAAAAAAAAAGATCGAAAAGGGCTTGATTCGAGCAGTTTTTGTTTGTATTTTATCGAACGGTTCAAATAACAACTGTTCAAATCAAGCCCGTTCCGGTCCTTTTTTTTGTTGATTTCTCACGGGTAGCCTTAAAACCACGTTTTGAACACATTGAGCGGCTCGGATCATCGAAATTTGGTCGGGAAATGGGAGAAAAGGGGAAGCTCTTACCGTAATACAGTAAGGGCGCCCTTATGAGAATTGGACTCTATATATATATATATATCAGTCAGGTTCAAGTCTACACCCTTCCCGTCCGCACTCGTCCGCACCTCTCCTTTCCCGATCGAATTTCGATGATCCGAGCCGCTCAATGTGATCAGAACGTGATTTTAAGGGTACCCGAGAGAAATCGGCAAAAAAAAATGATCGAGAAGGGTTTCATTCGAACAGTTTTTTATTGAATTATTCAAATAAAAAATTGTTCAAATCAAACCCTTCCCGGTGTTTTTTTTTGCCGATTTCTCGCGGGTACCCTTAAAATCACGTTCTGAGGTCCGGTTCAAATCCACACCCTTCCCGTCCGCACCTGTCCGCACCACTCCTTTCCCGGTCGAATTTCGATGATCCGAGCCGCTTAATGTGAAAACTGTTCGGATGAAGCCCTTCTCGATTATTTTTTTGCCGATTTCTCTCAAGTACCCTTAAAATCACGTTCTGAACACATTGAGCGGCTCGGATCATCGAAATTCGATCGGGAAAGGGGAGGTGTGGAAAGGAAGGATATGGACTTGAACCGGACTGTATATATACAGTTGGCTTCTAGTTAGGACTCCCTGACCCAAGCTCCCATCCGCTCCCCTTTTATAAGCCGTTGGATTGTGTCCAACGGCCAGGATTAAAAAGGCCCCATCTCGCGGTCTAAAAAAGGTCCAGCTCAAATAACTCCAACCGGTTCAGATTACCCAAAGGTCTCTCTCTCATCCTTTCCCATTTCTTTTACGCGTTCAAAGAGGAGACAGAGAAGAGGCGATTTCCAGAAGAAGAAAATCGAACGAAGAAGAACCCGCGAAGAAGAATCGATCGAACCCCAGATCTCATCCAAGGTCTCTCTCTCTCTCTGTATTATCTGCTAGTTCGACCGTTCAAAAATTAGGGCTTTTGCCAATTCAAACCAGATAAAGGCTTTTTTTTAGGGGTTTTTTTACTCTAACAAAAAAAAGGGCATTTTTTGAACAATGATTTTTGATTTTAGGGTTAGGGTTCGAAATGATTTTCGAGTATTTTTTTTTAGGGTTAGGGCAAAACCAGAAATTAGGGTCTTTTCTACAGAAATTACGGTATTTTTTTTACAGCCCTGTTGTAAGTTACAGGTTACAAGGTCTCTTCTCTTGAAAATCTGCATTTAAACATAGTGTTGTGAGGTACAAAAGTGTTTTATGAAAGAAGAAGATTGAACATAGTGCATTTGATGTGCTGATATGTTTTGAACATTGTGCATTTGAACATAGTGTTTTGGTGTGCTTATATGTTGATGGTATTAATTTTTGCAGAACTTTGTGGATTTTCGGATTAAAGTTTATGGAAGAAGAAGATCAAATGAGCGTTGATCCAACCCCCTTGTTTCGAGCACCACCAAGGTATCTCTCTCTCAGAAATTTGTTGCATCTTCAAACATGTGAATCATACAAAAAAAATCAGAAGTTATTGTTTTCTCTTTCGGTAAGACGGGTAAGAATGGTGAAAACCATTAGGAAGGAGTATGTTCTCGCAAAGATGGTTCAACGAGTTGTACCCAAGTGCCTATTTTCCTTGGAAGCCAACATGGTTACAAAGAACCACTTCAAGTGAGGGCAAAGGGTTGTGGTAAACGGTTGAATGGAGGAAAAGAGATTTACTAATTCTAATTTTCTTTGTGTTTCAGGAACAAAATGGTGACGTGCGGATATGAAGATGAAAATGGCAAGGCAATAGAGAGATTGGATCGAAGGTCTTTGTGTAGTTTCATAGCTACTTGGAAGCTTGATGGCCAAACATTGTTGTCAACTGTTGGATGTGTTTTCAGTGCCCCATTTTATTTTTTGTAGCTACTTGGTAGTTTGATGGCCAAACTGTTTGATGTGTAAATTGGATTTTGTTAGTTTCTTTGATCGGTGAAGTTGTAAAAAACAAGGGAGGAGAGAGGTTCCTCACTGCCTATTTTTTACTTTTTTTAATCAATGGATCGAAGTTCTTGTCTTGGAGTGACTGGTCGGACAGTTCACTGTGGTAGTTTCCAAAGCTCTGTGATTACTTATTTTTTGTTAGGACAGATTCCATATGTGCTAGTATTATGTGGTTGTGCCGTTGTGGGATGAAATCAGGTTATGAAATCATGTCCTTCATGCACAGTTTTTAGTCTGTGGTGGTTGCTGTTGCATGTGAATGAGGTTTGGAGAGTTATATGTTCATTCAGTTATAACTTATAAGAGGTTTTATATGAGCACTGGATTGTGCTCAGTCTTGGCATGTAATTGGAAAAAGATGCACTCAATTCCAAAAGACTATCAGCTGCACATCAATTCCAAAAAGGTTGCACAAGTTACACACTTAACCTGGAAAAAAGTGTATCTTTCAACTCTTTTCTCATTCAATGGTTGCTACAAGTCATGCCAAAGCCATTTAGAGAGTACTCTCACAAAAGCAACAAATGACAACTTCCAAAACACATTCCCACTACATTCAGAAATTACATCCAGCAATTACGTCCTCCCGCAGTCAAACAAATTGCATAATACTAAAAAATCTAGCACAATATTTACAAGATAGGTATCATTGGTACCTTGGTGGATTGGTACACTTCTAATGCATAATGCTAAAAAGCTGATGAAAAAGGCACAATATTACAAGACAAGTATCATACAACAATGTAAAGGGTTTTGAAGCTGTGCAAAATCTTGAACCAAAACTTCCTCAACAATATAAAGCTGTGATCGACTTACAAGGTTTACTTCGATGAACACACAAGCGATGTAGGAGACGCCTTATATTCTTACAGAGGTGCTACACACACAGCAATCTGTGCACAGATTGTGCACAGATTTTTTTGTGGGGCGCACCACGGGTCCCACACAAATCATCCGACCCGTTCATTAAATGTAAACCATTTTTTCAAGGGTCCCCGTAAAAAATAAGCTCAATTCGATACCTATAAGTGTTTCATCCAACCATCTAACTTTTCATTTAGATTTCCGGATAATGAAAAATTATATGGTTGGATTGAGCACCTATAGATATCGGATTGAGTTTATTTTTTACGGGAACCCTTGAAAAAATATTTTACATTTAATGAACGGCTCAGATGATTTGTGTGGAACCCGTGGTGGGCCCCACAAAAAAATCTGTGTGTGTAGACTTTCTGATATTCTTATTCAAAACATCTATTACACATATCAGTAGCTACAAGCAAAAGATATTTGCTTTCTTTCATGAATACGTAAAAGTGAACAGATGAAGTTCCTAAGCTCTATTACATTCCTCCATTCAAAATGTTGAGACTTCCATTTGATCATAGAACAATCCAGAGGGCCCACCATCATCAACCAAAGCCAGCATCTTTTGCACCTTGTTCTACAGTCAAGATCCCGTTGTTATAGTTTAGGTCTGTTTTCACAAAACCAGGACTCACTGCATTTATGGCGATGTTAGGATAGTTCTTTGCTAGAACCCTTGTGTAGCCATTGAGAGCTGCTTTGGACACTATGTAAGCAGAAAAAATGACGGACCATCCTCTGGCTTCCAGCTTATCCTCCTTCAAATCCTTAGCTAATTCCTGAACCAACTCATCCACTTTCTCTACTGTGAGGCAAAAGCAGACAACGCCCCTGTTTGGTTGTATTGTTTAGCTTTCGGAAACAAAAAGCACTTGAAATGCTACAAAACACTCCTATAGTCTTCCTTTAATGCGAGCAAACTATTTTTCACAAACATTATTTATTTTTGTTTTTGAAAAGTGGGTTCTTTTCGGACTAACTTTCTGGTAGGACATGTCAGAATAGTAAGCCACATAACAGATAAACAAAATAAATGTTGGGTAGCTAATATCATGTTGGGTGACTCACTACTCACAAAATTTAATCCTTTAAGTGGGTCTGAATTCATTAAATTTGTATTGGGCTAGAGTGATGTGGTATGGACTCTACCATTTCTCCCTGAAGGATTGGGGCTTGAGCAGGCAAAGGCATATCAATTCATGGAAACAGCTTGTAGA
>JAOTQK010000002.1:11505878-11517508 GCA_025642025.1 Rhododendron ferrugineum
CCATCGTCCTCTCTCCCACTCCCGTCTTATTCTCAGGAAAAACCCTAACCCCCAACTTTCTCTGTCCACCCTCCTTTGTCTCTGGTAGCCCCGACCACCAATTTGTCATCCATCCTAGCCTCCTCCATCCATTGCAATCCTTCTCCGATGTAAGATTCATTGCCAACATATCTTCGCTGGAGAGCACCAGAAGACAAACTGGTGATCGCGGTCTGAACCTTGCCTCCACTCTTCAGCTATTGAGACTCGAATCATGCCACTTTGCTTTTTCTCGCGGTCCAAACTATGCCTCCGGTGATCGCTTCCACTGAGGTAATTCAACCAAATCCTGAGTTATCTTTGTTGATTTCGAAGCTTTTTCCGATAGCCTAAGTCTCTATTAGATGTAATTTTTAAATCGTTTTTACAGAATATGGTTAGTTTACGGCGTTTTATGCTTAATCAAAGATTAACTACGTGCAAATAATTAGTAATTGAATATGGTCATATTGATGCACGATTATGTAGCTTTGGAGGGCATTTCTTTTTCTTGCTCGTTATATGTAAACTTGAGATGTGGATTAGTTTGTCTAATTGCTTTAAATGGGTTTAATATATGCGGCAAGGGAGGTTGGCTGAAAGCCAGAAGGGTAACCGATAAGCTTTTTTCAGTTACTAGCACCTTAGTAGTGCTATTTGTACGTGCTCAATTAGTTTTCCTAAATTTTTAGAATTGGCTTCTTTGAGGAAAAAAAGAAGATGCAACTAATCATGTTGTGGTAGGATCTAATTAGATCTTTTTGAAGTCAGATGTAGTAGCTTTAAGAATTTCAAAAGTTCTCTCTCAGAAAAATGGAATTTCGCAAGTAATGGAGTAATGAAGGGAGGAATCTCAAAATGTCTCCCTCACAATTGGTCTTTATAGCATGTTAGACTTAGAACATCCAAATTTCATGTGGCATATTAATCCTTTGGTCAGATTTTGTTTAGCTTTGCTGTCCAAACTGGAGGTAGTTTTGCTGTCCAACTACGGCCATTGGATGTCATTGCCCAGATGCCCGGCCCACCCTGACCTTGTTTCCCCTGATGAAGTTTGTAAGCCATGTGGGTGTTTGCCTCCTTTTCCTAATTTGTTGTCGCAACAGGTCTGTCTCTCCCGATGCGTGGTTGGGACATATCAATTTTTGTTTTTTTGTTGCTCTCCATTGTGTAGGAAGTTGCTCATTTATTGAAGAGGAAGATTTAGTTTGAAGATGAAGTTCCTATTTTTTTTTTTTTTTTTATAATGTGGGAGTTGGATACAAAACCAACGTTGAAATTCATTCACATATGTAAAATCGTTTTTCTAGATTTCTCATTGTAACTCATTGTGGACATGTTAAGCATACCTGTAAAATTTGGGATAGTGCCGTAGGCACGGGTAATGCTATGTAGCTACCTAAAAATTGAAATAATGTTTTGAGCCACTATCAAGATTCAAAGGGTAATTTCAATTCCAATCGGTGTGGGTAGTGCCGTAGGCACGGGCCGGGGTGGGTAGTGCCATAGGCACTGGCAAGCACTAGTGGTATTATATAATACACCCCATATAAGGATTAAAACAATCCCAGGATTACTAATCCCAGCGTGCGAAACGGGAACCAAACGAGGGAAAACACGGGATTAGACGCGTTTAGTCCAATCCCAGACAACTAATCCCTGAATCAAACAAGGCCTAATGGTCCTAATAACAACGTTCCATTCATTTATCTAATTAGGATGCATAAACCTCAAGTCATTCAATTTCTCAGCCTTCTCATTGGAAACAATTGTAAAGATAAAATCTTCTGCATACAAGTTGTTCCTCAATTTCATTTGCTAAGACATGTACTCCGACCCTCCCATTAAGGACACAAGAGAAAAAACACTAGTTTGGGCCGTTGAGGGTCGCCTCAGGTCCCCCCTACTCAAAGTGTTTGAACTTATGTTATCGTGTAATATCAGCCGTAAGATTGTACAAAAAACTCTTTTCGGGAAGGGATTATTGTGTAATTATCTTGTGGCTGATGTTACACGGAAACATAGGTACATGCATGCACTTTTTCGGTACAGAATATTTGAGCTCGTTAAGGACGTATCCAACGACCGTCCTTGTTTTTTTACCATCCCTTAATTTGTCCTTATCTTGCCTCCATTTTGGTGGAATCATGTAGTCGTCCTTGAGAAAGGGGTACGTACTCGTCCTTGAGAGATTCAGAGTAGTTGTTCGTGAGAAAATCGCAGCTCTAGTTCAACGTCCCTCCCACTTGATAGTTTAAATCCAAGCCCTCTGCCATGCTACCTGCATGTAAATAATTACTACCAGTTGAGAAATGCAAATCAAATACTGTACTAATGAAGAAAAGTTCTGGAGCTAGACTTTTTTTTTGGTCGTCCAAAAATGTTTTTAATAGTTCAAAATTAAAATAAACTCTTCCCGAGAAGGGACTACTCTTCTTGGTAGAGCATTTTCTAAGGATCATTGATTGCTGAGATGGACGATTGAGAATTATTTAATGAGGTCTAAAAGTCGAACAATCTCGATCATTGACTAAAATTTGTTTAGAAAAAAAACAAACAGACCGGCTGGATTGAAATTTTTATTGCGTAGTTTTTGATGTGATTAAAAAAGCATTACATTACTGGATCAAAACTCATTTTTATTGTGTTCTAAAAAGATACATTAAGTATCAAATACTAACCGATCAATAAGATTTTTGATGTGATAGGAATTATTTAATGAGGTCTAAAAATCGAACACTCTCGATCATTGACTGAAATTTGTTCAGAAAAGGACAAACAGACCGGACTGGAACGTCTAATCCCTCAAAGGGGCTTCAGAGAACCCAATACCTCTTTTTGTGGTGTGAAGGTGACATGTTTCTAACCAACCAAACAAAAATAACCACAATTCTATGAGTACGTACATCGCATATATTTTAGACCCGAGTCCTAAAAAATGATCCGAGCTGCGCTCATTTTATTCAAAATAGTTTATTTAGGATTCCAGTAAAAATACCTCTACTTTTGTGGTGCAAAGGTGAAATGTAACTAACCAACCAAACAAAATACTAATGAATCGGGACGTGACTAACCCATCAAGCAAGTGAAGGTAAAGCCTCCAAGTTATGCCTGGTACCCTCGTCCCTGCCGCGCTTCAAAAACGGCGACTTCTCGTTATCCAACGCCAGGTCAACTTCGACGTGCGAGAAGCACCACGGCAACCACTCCACCGCTTTTAACACCGCCAGCGGCAAGCCCTCGTTGAGAAACAACCCCGGCAATTTCGGCACCCCGTTGCGAGCATTCACCACCCTCAAAACCTTCAACCCCACGGTCCCCACGGTCTCCGCTCTCTCCTTAAATCTCACGTTCCCGACCTGAGGACCCGTAAACGAATAAACACAAACGGGCGCGGCCCAACCGTCGTGCCTCACTCACATTTGTGCCCGTTTCAAGGATCTCGATTCTCGTACCCGCTTACTATGGCCAACGCGTCGCCCAAACTGTGTCCCGATTCGTGACGCTCATTTCCTCGTCAGGGTACATTTCCATTAACCGTTTTACCTCGGTTAAAATCTGCTCCCTCGCCTAGTATTTACAAAAACGGCACCCCTCGTTTTTTTCCGTATATAGATCCAGGAACCCCGATACGATCTTGACAAGATCTTGTCGTCGGGCGGATCGGGCGGAGCAAGTCCTTGAAATCCTCTACCAGTTCGAGTCGGGTCTTGGTGCCCCGCCACGCGATGGTGATGTCGAGGCGTCCTAGAACCGTGGATTTCTCGTCATCTGAAATGGCGACGTACCCTATCCAGTAGGCGTTTTCGCTCCGGAGCCGCACTGATTTCTCGAGGAAGCCGGGTAAGTTGACGTTGGCCGTCGCATGGAGGTAATGCATGATCTCGTAGCCGGAGTTTTCCATTCCGAGGCGGGCGAACAACTCACGGCTCGCGTATCACAACTCTGGGCAAATTGGGTCCGGAGCTATTTAATGCATATGAGTTCACATGCATTGAACGACTCCGGAAACAGTTATATCGGGGATTGTGTTTTAAATTTGTGTTAGTAGATTATTTGATTACGAGGAATGCAAAATCAAGGGATCATCTACTTGTCCAATATCAGACAATACAAAATTAAAATTCGGTAAGTTTATACTTCAATATCTATATTTTAAAACAGGACGGTTTTCCACCAAAATGTCTATTCATACAAACAGAGCACCCTTTACAACCGTTCGATCATACTTCCTATTAACTTTGTAGCCGTCGGATCGAATGAATATTTCCTAATATTTTCCAAACTTCTAAATTATATGTTGACCTATTGCTTCCTTCCTTTTGATTTAATTTTGTTGCCTTTTCCGAAACCTAAATTCAGCACTAATTGCTGCTGATTTTGTCACTCCCTTTTTTGTTAACGCCACTCCTCTGCAAGTGTATTTTTTGTGCAAAAATACACTTGCAGGGGAGTGGCGTTAACAAAAAAGAGAGTGGCAAAATCATTTCCCTTTAAATTTTATGACTACCAAAATACGAGTAAGTTTTAATTTAAATTTTATTGACCAAAGAAATGTCATAATTGATTCCATGATTTGTGCATCTACTAGTGCATGCCCATGCCTAAAGGCACGGCTCACCAGTTTTGTCTATCTAGATTCTTGAAGGCCAACGCTCCATTCGCAAAATTCCAACTACAAAAGAACAATAGCTATTTGTGTTGATTCAAGTTAACCGGTGGATAACTGGATATACTTGAGCTATTATTTTTTTGTAGTTGAAATTTTGTGCTGATTCAAGTTAAACGGTATATATACCAATATTACAGCAACTTCTATTGCTGTTGAGAAATCAATGAGAGAAGAGAGGAGCAAAAAAGGAGAGGAGAGGGGGAAGTAAGAAATTAAAGAAAACAAATTTCCATATTTTTTGCCACAGAAAAAGGAAAGAATCGGAAATTAAGAGAGAAAAAGAATGAGTTTTCAAATTTCAAACCCAGACAAATGATAACCCTTGGATGGATTAAATTTTAGCCTTCAAACCTTTTATTTAATCAGAGCCTTTCAATGTGCCACGTAGGACAGTTGTGAGAGAGACATTTTGCAAACCGTTGTGTATTGTAATATAGATATGGTCTGTGCTAGGCCTGTCAATGGACCAGATCCGATCCGAAAAATCCGATCTATATATGCACAATACATTATGCATGTTTTATTTTAAAATTTTTAATTTTTTTTTGGAAATTTTTTTTTTTTGAAAAAAATTTTTTTTTTGCTAAAATTTTTGAAGTACAAAAGTTTTCTGATCGAATTCGGATTTTCGGATTGAATCCGAATTACCACTATCGGATTCGAGTCTTATCGGATCCAGATCGGATCCGGCCCATTGACATGCATAGTCTGTGCATTGGATCCTACAAAACATTTATGTTTGTGTGTGTGTAAGATGAGATGTGCATGTGTACAACTTGTGTGTGGGACTAGAGGAACTCCTATTTTACCGTGTTTCTTTCTTTTCTTGTTAGTTTTTTCCAGGGGAGAGAAGTTTTAGTTTTGTTACATTTGAAGGAAAATGTTTTCCTTCCCAAAAAAAAAAGATGCATCAAGAATAGGCGCACCTAAAATGAAATCACAGTTAACAAAAAAAATCTAGGTACGAAAAACGGATTATAATACGTAATGCTTTATTAGGATCTAACTCCAACCACTCAAATCACCTTTCCGAGACATTATTCACTACCCCTATGCAGGGCGGACCCACCTTGGGGCACGTGGGGTCACGTGCCTCCACGCTCTTTTTAAAAAAAAAATCCAGATTTTGTGTACATATATATATATACATATATGCACACACACACACACACACACCAGTTCATCTCCTGTAAGGACCACATCATTTTAATAAAATGCGGATCTCCCATTTTCCGATCGAATTTTGATGATCCGAGCCGCTCAATGTGTTCAGAATGTGATTTTAAGGGTACCCGGGAGAAATCAGCAAAAAAAAAGACCGGGAAGGGCTTCATCCGAGTAGTTTTTGTTTGTTTTTTATCGAACGGTTCAAATAAAAACTACTCGGATGAAGCTCTTCCCGGTCTTTTATTTTACTGATTTCTCGCGGGTACCCTTAAAATAACGTTCTGAACACATTGAGCGGCTCGGATCATCGAAATGCGATCAGAAAATGGGAGAAATGAGGAGGTCTGCATTTTAACTAAAATGAGGACCCCTTCATGGGAGACTGACTATATACATATCCTACATGTTCAAGAAGTTAGTGTGTTGTGTAGTGGTAAGTGGCACTCTTTGGGAAAGAAAGGATGTGGGTTCGAGTCACCACTCCTCTAATTTTTTTATTTTTTTTCAAAATACATCAGAACTCTTTCACAACCAATGTTTCTCCCACTCCCCAACGTCTCTAATCATTTTGTGTAGTTCTCAATATGAACCCGCACGTTGTATTTGTACATTTCGGTCTCCGAAACTTGTACTTGTAGAGTTAACAATAGGAAAATAGATGATGAATATGTGATAATTTTGTTTTAACTCATATAGTCGAGGTGCGTAGTTTGCCCTAGTAGCTTTTATTAAATTGTATATATACTTTAAAATTATTACATTATCATGAATGCTAAAATTATTTTGGTGTGAATGTGCGTAACTGTAACTCATATATTACGGTGTTACAAAGAAAATTGGTGCCCCCACTATGTCAAATTCCTGGATCCGCCACTGCACCTATGACATCATGTGGCAGTGCATCAAGAGCACTTAATAATTTTTTCAACGTTCCACGCCTCAACGAGGCATCCCAACCTCTATTCACTGTGAATGAAGCTTTTATATTGGGAGGAGCATCATTCTTTGGGGACAAGGGGGCCCTGTTGAGCCCTTGATTCGGGGTTTGTCGCGAGCTCTAAAGTACGATTCAAATCGTTCATTTTGTAGACCTCAATGCATATTACATTTTTTCGTAAAAAATTCAAATCAATCAGACAACGGCAATCTAGTGTAAAAATCACGTTTTCATTGAGTAAATGAACAGAAAATACAAGTTAAACAATCCACAGTAAGAATATTTGATTCGATGATCAGTAGATTACCAATACCCGATTTATTTAATTTCTTTGAAGATCATTGTGGTGTGTAGCTCTAAACGTCAGCAGCATGTTGTGTCTTAAGTCTATTTCTCTGCACCCACTTTTTTTTGGAACGGCAAAGAAAATTTTATTAGATAAAAGAGATAAGTAAAGAATACATAAGAAGGCTAGAGTGAAATAGCATCACTACGCAAAAAGTAGCATCCCAACAATTTTGACACCCTACCCCGCGCCACTTGATAGGTGGATTTATATAATCCTCTCATTATAATGGTATAAGTAGCTGGGTCCATTACTTTGAGTGAGACCTCTTCTTCATTTTTAACCAACCACAATTGATATTGAATCATTATATTCATCCCTTCTCAGGTAGGCGAAGAAAATCCGAGGCCTTAGTTTTTGTAAATGAAACTTTACCTAATTGCTTGACCTATTTTAATTGTTTTTTTAATGACAGAGACTTTATCAACTGGATGCAAGGAAATTTGTAGTGGGAAATATTGGGCCAATTGGCTGCATTCCTTATCAGAAAACAATCAATGGGTTGAATCAAGATGAATGTGTGGCATTACCAAACAAGTTGGCAAATCAGTACAATGCCCGGTTGAAGGATCTGATGACAGAACTGAACAAAACCCTCCCTGGAGCCACATTTGTCCACGCAAATGTGTATGATCTAGTGCTGGAAATCATTACAAACTATGGCAAATATGGTAAGTATCATCAACACATTTAATTTGTCATTGGTAAGCTGGCCCCGAATACCTGAATTATTAAAAAAGAAGAAGGGAGATTTAGTGATACGTCCACTATAGACATTTCATAAGTCTACCTAATAGTTTTGTAAAGCCACAAGTCCACACAACCTAAACCCTAGGATACCCTATGAAAGTGCCTAAAACCCTAAACCCTATAAAAGTGCCTAAACCACTAAAACCCTATAAAAGTGCCTAAACTCTAGGGTACCATACGCTAGGGTAATCTATCCTACTCTAGGGTACCCTATCCTATAATAAAAAGTGCATCCTAAAATCTTATGAAAGTGCCTAAACCTTAGGGTACCTTACCCTACTTTAGGGTACCCTAAAATGGACTTGGAATCTTACAAAATTAATAGGTGGACTTGTGGACTTATAAAATTCACATAATAGACCTAAGACTAATTTTCTAAAAAAAAAATGACGAGTTGTGGAAATGAGATAGCACTGATGATGACTTTAAATTTCCTTCGTGTTTGGAAATGTAGAGGTCAGAAATCAAGAGATCATTTCACTTAACTTTTAGCCAAATACGTTGATTTTATCTTTATTTGATTTTTTTTTTACATTTGCTAGTTTTGTGCTAAATTTTTGTGACTTATACTTGTTTCTTTTAGTCTTTGTATCTTATTCAAAAAAAAGAAAAACTTTTCTGACTTATTAATTCGTTTCCATGAGAGGAACCGGAAAATTAAAAAAAATTACTTTTACCCGAATATTTTTGAAAATATGCAATTTTAAGCAAAAAAAAGAAGTAAAGTTTCTATATTCTGTACTTTTTGTATTTCCTCTTTTGTTCTATTCTACCTTTTAGAAAGAGAAATCTAAATACTTAATAGCATGGTGATATATTCGTTACTTCAATTAGTTCCCTTTTTCTTGACCTTTTTTTGCTGAAAATTTGTTAATTCCCAAAATATTTTATGTAAAAGTTTTTTTTTATAACTTTTTTGATTTCTCTCGTCGAGATGAATCAATAATACTAGTATTGTTTACCTTTAGCTCCCAGAGATTTGGAGAGGACATGCATGGGCAATGCTTGGTGCCTCTACCCTGGCTGCTCCAACCTACTGCATCTATATCTATTCACTTCCAATGGGATCCAAAGATTTTGTTGTTGCGCTTTGATCTTAATTCTTTTTTTTTGAGAAAAAGGAATGACATTAAAAGTAGGAAAATGTATTATGTATACAATATTATTCTTTTATTCTTCTTGTGCGGGTTTAGAAAAATGAGAAGAAAATAAACAAATCCGTACAAAAAGCATTACTAATTTTCTTGTTTTTGTTCTTTCGTTTAGTTCCTGACATTAATTCAAGGTGAAAAATTAGCCAAAGGCATGATGAATAGTACTTCATCCGTCCCTTATTTAGAGTCCAGTATTTCATTTTGGGCTGTCCCTTAATAAGTGTCCATTTTGTAAAGTTAGTGGGTAAAAGTTGGTGCATTGTCTATTTTGTCCCTAAAAGTAAATTCTATTTTGAAAAGTGAATGAGTAAAAGTGTAATGATGATGGATAAGTACGGAAAGTTGAGAAAAAAATTAATGTGAAAAGTCTAATGATGATGTATTTTTAATAAATTGGAGTTACGAAGCAGGACACTTAAAAATAAACGGAGAAAGTAAGAATTATTGTTATCAATGTACTACTGTACTCTTTTTTTTGTGTGTGTGTGTGTGTGTATATGATCAAGTTATCAATATTGTTTGAACCGTAAATGCAGGATTCACAACAGCAAGTAGAGCATGTTGTGGAAATGGGGGCCAGTTCGCGGGGATAATTCCATGCGGCCCCCAATCAAGCATGTGCACAGACCGTGACAAGCACGTGTTCTGGGATCCTTACCACCCCAGTGAAGCTTCCAACATTATCGTCGCCAAGCAACTGGTTGATGGAGACCCCAAATACATTTCTCCCATCAATCTTCGACAACTTCGAGATCTCGGCCTCTAGTTTTGGGGGAAATTAAATTATTCAGTTCACTTGGGTACGTCTCATCAAACACCATTTTGACGTAAAAACATTAAGTGGAGTCTATTACTAGACACACTAACCAGTACCCACCCATTATCATTCTGTGGCTGGCCGTCAAAAGATGTTGGAATATGCCCAAGAACAGTACTGATTAACTTTTCGTGCTTTTAGTACAAGTTGCGAGCCTGTTTGGCCATTCTGTGGAGATCACATCTGTTAACTTTCTTGTGTATTGTGGTTATAAGAACTCTTCCATGTCAAATTGATGTGCATCTCATGCAGTGTCGGAGTCAGGATTTAGATCCCGGAGGGGCCGGCTTGATAAAAATGTATTTTTTTATCGGAACGTGTACTTATTATTGTTAACATAATATTGAAAAATATTATGTTGTCATATTTTCTAAGCTTTATTATTATGTTTTCAGTTTAGGCAGATTATTATTTATGTTTCCTAGTTAGTCTAGGTTTCCTTATTATGCGTATTTCCTTTTTATGCGTCTCGTAGCCTATATAAAGGCGTGCTATGTTTTGGTTTGAATACAATTTAGCCTATACTTCTTTCGCTTTTTTTAACATGGTATCAGAGCTATAAGATCTAGGTCCTGTGAAATTTTCGCTCTCGGCGGGTGACCTATATTTCATTGCCGTCCGCCGGGTACTCGTAGTAATATGTAACCGGCTCGTGCACTTGGATTTCACTTCAAATCTCTACTGTCATGGCTTCTTTCGCTCATAGCTGTTTTTTGCTTTTCTGGCCGTTTCTCTTTCCTGGCTTCTTCTGGTTTCTCTTGGCTTGGCTTGACATGGCTGCTCTTGTTTTCTTTTGGCTTTTTCAAATTCAAGGTTGTAGATCTACTTGAGTTTGAGGGGGGATGTTAACATAATATTGGAAAATATTATGTTGGCATATTTTCTAAGCTTTATTATTATGTTTCCAGTTTAGGCAGATTATTATTTATGTTTCCTAGTTAGTCTAGGTTTCCTTATTATGCATCTTGTAGCCAATATAAAGGCGTGCTAGGTTATGGTTTGAATATATTCAATGATACATCATACATTCAATAATACATCATTCGCTTTTCTTCACAATTATATTATAAAAAATTTGTTCCAATACATTACATTTGTACATTGAAATGATTCTAGCCTAATATGATTAAAGTATACTATTCATTTTGTACTTTTCTTGAGATTACTTCAACTATCACATGTTTATTTTTTACTCCTACTTATGAAAGAAATTGAAAAATAAGAATGTAAAATAACCGATTTTTTATCAAATCAAACCCAAATTATTAAGATTATAAGTAACCTTACACGAATAAATAGCAATAATATTCAAAATCAGGTATATGCAAAATAAAAATTTTAAAACTCGAGAACTCGGGGTGTCGGGGCGGTTCCTTGGACAACTAAAAATATACCCTAAAGTGTTTTTTTATCAAATTTTGATGATCTGAATCGTTCAATGTGTTTAAAACGTGTTTTTAAGGGTACTCGCGAGAAATCAGTTTAAAATATGACCGAGAAGTGCTCGATCAAAACAGTTTTTCATAAAACAATATATATATATATATATATATATATATATATATATAGACATTCATGAAAAACTATTTGGATCAAGCACTTTCCGGACATATTTTGAGCTGATTTCTCGCCGGTACCCTTAAACACATTGAACGGTTCGAAACATAAAAATTTGATCGGGAACTTTGAGATTGAAATTTGGGGTCATTTTTTTTTTATGTTTTTTCAATTGTCCCTGGAACCAGGTAGCTAGCCCTTGCACCACCTCC
>JAOTQK010000002.1:11546856-11571985 GCA_025642025.1 Rhododendron ferrugineum
TTTCAAACTCAAATATAATGAAAATGAAAAATAATTTTTTAATTTTTTTTGCACTGTATAAAAGATCTCAATGAGATATATCAAACAAGATCCATATTGGTAGGAAAATTATTTGCGTAAAATATATGATTTTTGAGCTTGAAATTACATTCTTTTTCTAAACGTTATTTTTTTCAGAAACCGGAACACCACCTTTATCTATTCTAATATACTTCCGTATAAAGGGACAACACCAGTTTTGTGTCTCCTTTTTGAAGCCCCGTCATGTATTTTCGTTTTTCATAAATGCCCTCCAAAGAAAAAAAACGTAACTCAACACAGTTAACTGTGGGAAAATAACTGTTAGGCTAGATTGTAAAATTATCTCTCCACAACTGCCTACCCCACGTTTCCCCTGAACTGCCACACCCACGGTTCTGTCAAGTAATCTGTACGTTTTGAGGAAAACTTCCTCCTCTCTCTACACAAATGGTGAACTCCAACAGGAAGAAGAAAAACACAGTTCCCCACATCTGTTCTCTAATGCGCCAAGCACACATGTCTCCTAAGTCTAAGAGGTTCCCTTTCTTTCCTCTTTTTCTTATTTGTTTTAACTGCCTTTTGTTTTCTTTGAACTTCACAAGAGGAAAAATTTATCTTTATAATTGCAGTCATTAAATGACGACATTCATTGTGAAATTGTTTTCATGTTAGTGATTGAAATTGGCAATTGCAAGTGGAGTGTAGTGCAGTTGGCTTCTCTTACATACCCCTATGCATATGGGGAGGGTTCGATCTCCATAAACCTCATTTCCCTCCCCTGTCCCCTAGAATAGTGTAGATTAGGGTTCGAACCAAACGAATTTTGCTTTTATTTCAACTAGAGGCCGAGGCACTCGCTTGTACAAGTCGGATTTGTACAAAATTTGTGAAAAATCGATCAAAATCCATGTACAAGTCGGATGCGTTTGCAAATTTTGTACAAATTCAACTTGCACACACATCGCATGTGTCCCAACCTCTAGTTTACTTAATGCCAAGAGGAACAAGCGATTTGAAAATACCTTGTAGATCCGCTACGTACGAATATGGTTTTTAAACTGTTCAGGAAAAGTGAATCTTAAAAAACGAACCTTTTTTTCACCTTTATACATAATTTCCGTCCTATTTTTCATTCGATACCCCTCCATATGCTGACATATTATTACGAATTTTACATCCTCGTATAGGTGTCCATTTAACAGCAGTTTGACAAAACCTTGGTAGTTGCTAGGTACTACATGGTTTTAAATTTGTAATCACTCACGAAAGGTGAATGGTGTATAGATTTATTGAATATCCTCTTAATTCCTCGTAAGAAGTAAGAACAACTTTCTACATGCCTAATAACACCCTATGCTAATTTGAATTTTTTGTTTGAATACAACGGTTATTTAGGATGTCCTCTCATAGTGTGTCTCATGTATATGTAGGTTCCACTTCATGAGTGCGTCTCATGTATACAGTTTTCATGTAAGTTCCACTATTACCCCTACATTCTATCTATTTTGCACTATTTGTATTAACATATGAGGGACACTTTTGAAATTTTATTAAATTTCTATTTTTATTTTTGGAAAGGGACATTCATTTTGCAAAATGGAATAATGGACTATCATTTAGAAACAGGAGGAGTATAAAATTTTCATTCTATTTTGGGAATAAAATTTAAAAAACTTGCAATTTGGAGTAATTGATTAATTAGAAGAACTTTTTTACAACGGTTAGGTTAATTCAGCATCAACAAAATGTTTGAGGGAGGTAAGAGTATCTCCAATTTTTACCCCTTTTTTCTACCCAAACCCAAAAATAGAGCAGAAACACTAAAAATCAATATCTAATGACTTCTCCTTTTGCCTATTTATTTTGAGTTTTATCCTTCTTCTCCTACCCAAATGAGGGGAGACACAAATCTATACCCAATTTTCTCAATATCACTTTTTACTTTCTTGTTATTGATATATAAATGAATCATTTTAACCCATGTTTTGGAGGGAAAACATAAAAAATAAAAATAAAACACTTGATTTTGGTTTTTTTTTTAAAAAAGGTTTAACATAGAGATACCCAAATACTCTAAACTTTTTCACCCAAATATGGGTTAAGAATTAAGATCCTAAAAAAAATTGGGAGGGGCTAGAGCTGCTAATGACTCTCTCTCTCTCTCTCAAAGACTGAACCGCGCCGGGAAAGAAAAACACTCGCCGGGGAAAATGCATCATGTCGCCGCACTCTCGAAGCTCTGCCGTCTAATCGACGAGTCTCTCCGTCCTTTCGTCGTAATTTTATTCCATTCTCTTTGTTTTTCTTCCTTCAGCACTCCCTTATTGCTCTGTACATCCCGTTTTATCTTCTCATCTCACTAGAATTCTTTCTGTTAATCCCAGTATTTGCAGGAGGAGGAATTGGCCAAAGAGATCGAGAAAGACCTTCTCATCGTTCTTTCTCAGGTTCCCTTCTCTTTAAGCCACGGACTCAAGCGAGGGTTCAAGCGAACACCCTGGGTCCAAAAAATGCAATAAAACTTTGTGGTTTTTTTACATACTAGCAGCAATAGCACGGTAATCGTAAAACATAGAAAATTAAAATTCTAATATGTACTTTTGACAATTAAAAAGATTTTTTATTTCTTTTAAATTAAAACTATGGAGAATTGTAGAAATTCTAAAGTCTCTTGCGCCACGACATTAATTCTCATTCCCTGCAATGCTTTCCCTAATCCAAGGAAACACAAACAATAGGCTCTGCTGCTAAATCCCAATCCCTAATGTTTTGGTTCGACTGGTATGCTGAGTTTCTGTTATGGGTAAGCCATGCTTCTTCTTCTGCTAGTTGGTGGCTCTAACATCCCAATTTGTATGCAATGTTATGCTAAGTTTCTGTTTTGCTTGATTACTCTTACTCATCAACCCAACTTCAAATTGCGGAATGAGAGAAAATTGAGGACCTCAACATAATTAGACACGTAAATTTGCTAGAGAAGATTTATAAAAACGGGAGAAGATTTGGAAATGACAAAAAACGGGAGAAGATTTATAAACTTGGAATTTATATCGCGTCTTATTGGCAACCAACAAATCCGGGCAAATTTTTTTCTGATCAGCACATATCCGGACATTGATTGAATAATTTGTTCTTTCCCTCTTCTAAGCCGAAGCAATGAAAATTAGTCTTAAATTTGTAAGGTCAAACAATATTAGCATAGTATATATGCAGGATATACTTATGCCATAACTACCTTTCCTTCATCCCACAAATCCTGCTTGATTAATATAGGATCCTTGTACATGTTTAAATTCCATGTTTGAACAAATTATCCCACTAATTAAGGATTTGAGATTTCTTTCAAACATTCAAAAATTATTGTAATAAATAATTGTTATGGCCAATCAATTGTTGTCACTTGTCGCGCCGTGTGGCCTTCTCACTAGTAGACACTTTTGTTTAATATATAGTATAGATGTGTTGTATTTTTAAATATTGTATCATTCATATAAAGTTAGAAATTAGAAAAGATGAATATTCACTTAAATTTGTGTGTAAGTTCAACCAAAAAAAAAAAAAAAAAAAAAACTAGGCCCGATAAGTTCTCACTCAAAATATAAACTTCCATTTTATAGAGTGTCCTGTGTACAAAAATATTTTTAGTACATTTTTGTCCCGCTAAGATAAAATTCTGAAGTCACCCCTGCCCTTGTCTTTTCTTCGATTTTGGGGTTTTTGTTTTGCTGATGGATGGTTGCTTTTATGAATTATCTTTCAGTTCTTTCGGCAAATCCAGCAGTGGATACATGAACTTGATGAGGATTCCAACGACAACGTCAGATTCACTCTCCCTTGCTTTCTTTTTCTCTTCATTATGTCGTTTTCTTGTCAAATGGAATTTGAAATTGGTTGGACACTTTAGCTCCCCATCAGTTAAAAACCTCCAAATCCGAAACAGGTTGTGGTGGTGAAAGTAGCAGCTTCTGACCACGAAACTTCACTTCGTCACGATCATGACTGCTTGCCTAAGCTCATTGGTGACTTGGTAATTGGTCTTTATCATGCTAAAGATGAGTTTTCCACCTTTTTGAATATGATTCTGTGGGATTCAGCACTACCGGGAGAAGCTTCTTTTTTTCTTTTTCTCCTGGTGTTATTAAAGATAGGAGATTATTACTTGTTGTAATATCAATGTTGTCAAATAACAATATAACATGATATGTAGTTTTCAGCTTTTAACGTTGAAGAACTATGATTGCAATTGGTCTTTATCATGCTAAAGATGAGTTTTCCACCTTTTTGAATGTGATTCTGTGGGATTCAGCACTACTGGGAGAAGCTTCTTTTTTTCTTTTTCTCCTGGTGTTATTAAAGATGGGAGATTATTACTTTGCTGTAACATCAATGTTGTCAAATAACAATATAACATGATATGTAGTTTTCAGCTTTTAACGTTGAAGAACTATGATTGCTCTGACTTAATGTTCTTGTCATTTATTTTTGAATGCCATTGAAGAGAACTTTGGTTTTGATGGGTGTCTAGAGTGCTAAAGTGGTCGATGAAACAGTATGCTTGGAGAGACAGCATGTGCTCGTGTGCGAATGAGCATAATGAAGGAAAATAGTAAGTTGCCTCTAGATAAAGACAAAATGATTCAGAGAATGTGGAACATTCCACTCTAAACATATTAGTTTTAGAAAGTAGTGTGATTAAGTGATACACCATTTTAGGCCTCTCTTTGCTGATATGCATTTCAAAAGCTTCTCTTGTGTTTAGACATTGTCGTACTATGAGTGTCCTTGTATTAGAAATACCTGACCTTGGGGTAAAAGAAACATTTACCAGAGTATTAAGATGAATGCTTAGATCATTTTCCATTGTGGTGTTGATGATTTGTACCTGTTTTCTGGTACTTGAATTGCAGCCGAGCTGTCAAGGTCCACTTTCTCCCCTGCTAATATTCTTCTCTTGTACTCATGTTTTGTTGTTTTCTTACAGATACTTTTCCTATCTTTTGAGAGTCAATTTGTTCAACATTTGGCTGGAAACATTCTTGTAGCCATCTCTGACTACATGGTGGCATCTGTATGTGAAATTTGCTAGCTTGAGAATTCAATTCATTTCTGTTTATCTTGTGCTTATCTTGTTAGAGTTATATGCTCAATAGGGAGGCAATTGGGGTGAATTTATGCGATCCTTGTGCGTTTGCTTGGAGTTGGCAATTTCTAATGCTCTTTTGCATTCTTTGGAGCATCCAACTACTAAAGCCCTGGTTTCAAATTGCGATTCATCAAGTGCCATTATTTCCTTGACGTCAAAACTTACAAAAGCTAATTGGTCTTCAGTGGCTTGTGTTGGTCGGGTTTTACGCAATATATTGAAACATTTGAAGGAGGACCTTGATGACCAGCTTCTTGAAGCGTACTTGAATTCAATCAGTTCTTGTCTTCCAAATTTGCCTTGGAAGTCATTGGATCAGCTTCACGATGATCAGAATTGGGAGGCTGTTAAAATATCTAATGGGAATTTTTACTCTAGAGTTGGGCAACTAGATTCAACACTCCTGTTTCGTGGAACTCTTGTTCAGATTTTCTGTTCCTTGGTTAATTCAAGTGTGTGGATGGAAGCTGCTGGTGTGACCTTAAATACGCATCCTGTTATTTGTGAAATCAGCGACCTCATTCCCAGACTTTTAGCCTGGTGTCTTGGTCATGGAGATCGAAACAATATGGGCATGTCTGAGTACTTTAGACACAAGATGTTGGTATGGATTTCCATTAGTCGCTCTTTGAATGAATTTCAAAGTTTGATGAGTTTTGTTTTATGCACTTTATCTTCTTCTTTTCTTTTATTATTCTGTTGGAATTATATTTAAAACTCAGACAGAAAGGTACTACATGAAGTTTGGTTATTATGTTTGTGGAGTATAAGTTTTCAGAAAGTAGTTGGATCTTGCTACATGGAACATCTGACAGATTGTACTCGCTCAATTCGTATGAACCATTGTACAATATCATGTAGTGTTGTATAAATCATGATGCTATCATTTTTATTTCATAAATCATATAAAAAATGAGCATTATGAAGGAGTATTTTCGCTCTTTCTTCTGGTTGTCAGAAGCACGAATAGATATGAGCAAATATGTGACATGATACTGTGCTACTGCTCTGATACGATATCGCAAAATGATGGTCACAAAACTAGGGCGAGATGTTTTGCATGCATTCATTATAAGCAGTTCGTAAGTATTTCATGTCTTCTTTTTGAATTAAAAAAGCTTGGTAGGACTTCTGAACTTGTTGATTACCTTGCTTGTTTTAGCGAACATGTATGAACAAAAGTATGCACTGCTGTATTCCTTGATGCCCCTGTAGGTGAAGCACTATCAGAAATTTGCATCATCAATATAAGGAATTTCGCCTTATAACCGAAAAGTTTTCCACCGTGCTATAGCCAAAATCAATTGAACCCATCAAAAGCGTGAACAGACACATGTTCCCTAGTGTGCCTCTTATCATGCTACATCAAAAAATGGTTGGTTGTCCATTTGATGTACAATTAATGTATACTTTCCTTCTCTCTCTCTCTCTCTCTCTCTCAACAGAAAGCTTTAGTTCTTTGATATGTCATGTTTGACCATAGTTGTCAAAATCGAACAGTTCACGAATTGCAAACATTCAAATGATTCATCCAAAAATGATACGAATCTATAAGGGAATGAAGGTTTAGATGGAATCAGTGATGAACCGAATGATTTGCGATTCAATTCATTCCTTCCTCCTAAGCACAACAAAGCTCTCCATGTACTTCTATGAAGTAGGTCACCGGCCTTAGTAGACTATTGGCTATGGAGCTTTCAACCTTCAACCACTCCCACTGGTCCTGGTGAAGGGGGAAGAACAGCCTCCACCATAGTGTGAGCTGGGAGCAGCTCCCAAAGCGAGGCTACTTAAAAATTCGCTTTCACCATGGTAAACCTAACTGTATTAAAGCATTTAAATGAAGCGCTTTACTTTCCTCGAGTTTATACACTCTTGGGGGGAGCAGTGGTCTGAATCAACTTGTCCTTACTCTTAAAACTTGTGAGCTGGTCAAGTGTTAGAAAGAGTAGGCGATTGAGGTGTAAGAAAGGGAAGTCAAGTATTTGCAAAATACAATTGTTGCATTCGATGAATATGAAACCACTTTAACCTTCATTTGTTTTTGGGAAAAACAAGAATATGACTCCATAAATTGTTAAGTTCGAAAACCCGTATTCCCATGTAAAATTTGTTAGTTAACTTGTTGATTAGAAGATTTATTCTCAATTAGTAGCATATTTTTAATCCGTTTCTCAATTTTCTCAATCATTAAAATATTCACTCTAGATATTTTTAAAGCTTACATAACTTGTTCTCATGAATTAGCTATTATGAGTTTTGTGAAATTTCCATAGTTCATTATCATATGAGTCAATAAATGGGATTAACGTCTTTAAAATGTCACTAATAGTATTTTACTTTTCTAGACTATGATTACACAAGTAGTTTTTAATATTGTTCAATACCAAATCCTATGTGAATGTGAATTTTGACAAATCGATCTCTTTAATTCTTGTATTCTCTAACTAATCGATTGCAGCTGGGCTCAGAGCCAGCCCGCATATGTTGCCATATAAGAAAGTTTCTTTCCTACTAGGGTCTAGGCTACATAATCATCGTTAAAAACAAACTTTTTTATTGTATTGAGGCGAAGCTTTCATTTTAATAATGAATCTTTAGTATCTACATGCATATGTACATATTTTTTTTCTGCGACCGAGGCTCTAACAGTTTAAGTCCATGATTTGATTCGATTCAAAATTCAGACAAAAGGCCATTTAAATTCATGATTTGACAACCTTGTGTTCGACATATATTTACTTGTTTTTGAAGAACGGTTGTGACAAAGTATTAATATCTACTACCTTTCCCATTCTGCGTCTCTGGCTGTAGAGCTGTTTATGCTGTGATATGGTTATTTTTTTTTCGGATCATAGATGTACCCTTGCTCACTATTGCTGATGAATATTAACAGCACATTGTTATTAAGTGTGTAGTTTGCTGTGTTTGCTGATTTGGACGTCCTATGCAGGTGTTAATGATCAGGCTTAGTTTCCAGCTCCATTTGGAGTATTCTCTTCTTGTTTCGTGGTTGCACCTTATCCACAAGTACTTCGATGATCTTTTAGTGCTACAAATGGCTCAGCTGGCATCTGATCAAGACAGTCTAGAAGGCTCCCCATTTTTATCAAGTGTTTCTCCTGCCGGAATGTGTAGTATGACACCCAGCCATTTACAAAGGCTAGCTCTTTTCCTTTTCCTGAGGTGTTCGCTCTGTTTGGTTAGCATGAGAGACAAAAGTGCTGAAGAGTGTCATTGTGCACATATGAAGCTCTGCATGGTTTCTGACCTCGAGTGTTGCAGTAGAAAGACAGGCTTATCTGAGCTTTATTGGTGGCTTCAAGGGCACCTTCCGGCCGAAACGTTTGTAGTGTGTGAATCCTATTATAGTAGATGCACTAACTTTTCCTTGTCCTTCCTCAGGCTATTCATTCACGAGGTTATCTCCATATTCTCTTGCAATAGTTTTAGAACTTAGTATATTTCTTTTAGGTGACCACCTTGAATGTTCATTTCTTTTGTTGGGGTTGGCTTATGTATCTCTGGGCTTGTAAAGGTTCTGCTCAAAGTGCTTAAATGCTGTGTTGGTACTGTATCTGTTCTTCCACCTATGTTTCAGTCTATGAAGTTGCTGGTGGGTGGGTCACATGTATTTCTCATACACATCATGGTCAGCAGCGGTGCTGAATGTTAAGGTCGATAAAAGTTTTTGTTTAAAATATAAGATTCTTCACCAACATCTGAAAGATGGTAGGCTTATATGGCAGACAGATATTTCATTAGCAAGAACTAAATATTGGGTAAATGACACTGACTTCCCCTGAGGTTTCTAATATTAATAATTATCTTTGATGTAGTCTCTATAGCTGTGGTATTTAGATCTTCTTTCATGGTGATTGTGTCTTTTAGTTTTCCTTCTCAGTGTTTATCAGACATTGTTTTTGGTGCGGTGCGGAAGGCAATTATACTATGCATTGGTGTTGTCGGCGATAGGAACGTATTCGTTTTTTTGAAGAGGGATCGGATGTATATGAGGTTTCCCATTCATCTAATCTTTCCCAAGTAGGGGTTCTGGTTTTCTCATTAAAATTGATTACATAAATGTCCCAACTCTTAATGTATTTTGGCTACACGACATGCTTTGTCCCGTGCCCTAGCAATTATGGAAAGATGGCAGGATGGAAAGGCATTTATCCAGTTCTCTCTCTGTGTGTGTGTGTGTGTGTATGTGTGTGTGTGTGAGACATTTCATCATCGCAAAGAAAACAAATCCCTGGCATTCGGTGCCTATGTAGTAGATTAATCTCTCCAGTCTACTAGTGATTTTGTAGTGTGAAAGTGACATCGAAGTGTCATCGCTTGAATGGTTATGTCACTTTGTTGTTTTCGTAATTTCTTGTTCCTAGATTTACGAATTTTTTTGAACAGTTCTATCTACTAATCCCTCATCTAACTCTTGCATATAGGATGATATCCTATTTGAAGTGCTCTTGCAACTGTTTTGTGTGCCTCTCTTCGCCAAGCAACGGTAAGTAATACACAAGCTCGTATGCTTTAGTAGGTACTAAGAATATTGGTTGCAGAAGTCTAATGAGAGTTGGCATGTAGAATCTGCCAAGACAGGTGTGCTTTTGAGGAGATGAAAGATGACACGCTTTTCCATGTCTCGAACCTTTTCAACCCCATACATCTATTCCATCTGTTTCTTGCAGAGGCAAGTTCAACAAGACTTCTTCTACCATTCAGATGATTCTAGTGTCTATATGTTCTATCTTCACTTACAGGAACTGGTTATTGACTAAAGTAATGCGAACAATCTTCATTACCTTTGCAGTTACACTACGATCATGAAGTGCTTCTTGATTACCTTATTTCAAAAGATACAGGAGCCAATTCTGCTGAATATCTTTTGAGGTAGTTTAGTTGCTTGAATTGCATTCAGATCTCTTATGTTGGGAACTCTGTACATGGACTCTCGTGAACGCATGCCTCAAAGTGTCCAGTTCATCCACTTCTCATTAAAGAAATGGGACACAGCATTTAAATTTCTTATTAATTTTTCACGTGTTTTCATGGGTAAAATGGTGTTTAGTAGGTCTCATAGGCATTTCATGCAGAATATGGGAGTTTTTTTTTTTGCAGAGTTTCATAGTAAATTCGAATGGAAAATGTTTTCTTGGTGAATGTGGACGCAACGCCTACCCTTACTGGAGTTGAGTGTGTGACACAGGTACTTTACACCTTAGGAAAGTCCGTATAATATAGGTTTTGAACAATGATTTACCCGAATCCTGTGCCCAAGACAAACTGTTTCCTACTTAAAGCTAAAGTGACAACAGTGTAGTTAATTTTTAGAGCTTTCTTGCCTTTGAAAGATTTTTTTTTCCCCACAATTTTATTGATTTGAATAGCTGACGCAAACAAGCACATTAATTAACTGGGACTTTCAGTTTTGCAAAGTACCCAGCTTAATAGATCATTTTGGATTAAGTTAATTTTTTTTTCCTGTGTTAGTTTTTAGAGGATTGAAACTTGGCTGCGTTGATTCTTATATTTCGTCTCTTTCCAAACTTGATGTGCTTCTCACTTCCCTTTTGTTTTTAAATAATTAACTTTTAGGTCCTTGCGTGGTGTGTGTGACTCGTGGTATGTTTTTGTGGAATTTTCTATGGAAGAGGGAATCGTTAACATGACAGATGTATATAAGTTATCTGCCAAGAAAAGAAAAGTTGTTGCAGATGAATCAGAGATTCTGGGACATCTACCCTCTTCATCAGTCAAAAGCAAGGGGATTCTTTCTCCTGGAAAGCAACGGCTGAAGGATCTTATGAATGGTAGCAAGCACTATAGAACAAAGAAGCTACCATTTGAGAATGCCAAGGATTGTTTGCTTTCTTTGAAAAAATCTTTGCAGAGTCTCCATAAAAAACATCTGTTCCCATATAATCCAGAGGTGCTTCTGCAAAGGTTAGTTTTTTTTTTTTTTTTGTCTTGTATTACATTCCCATCTACGATTTGGGAAGTGTCTGTTTAGATTGCTCTTATTATCATCTTAACGGTAATCTATGATGCACGGACACGGACACGGGGACACGGCAATTCTAAAAAAATGAGGATACGGACACGGCGGGGGACACGCCACGTGTATATTTATTTATTTATATATATATATAATTTTTTTTTCAATTTTTCCAAGTTTAAATGGCAAAATGTAGACAAAACATAACATCCATAGTTCTAATACGATTCAAACAAAACAACACATCCATGATCCATAAGTTCAATACAATCCAAATACCAAATTGAAAATAAAACATGATAAACATCCATAGTTCCATAATACTAAGCCAAAGAAATAAACTAAGCAACTAGTCTCCAAATTTCAATTAGACCCAACTTCCATCGATTCTTCAAGAATCTCATCTCCATCATCCGTAAAGACTATAGCCTCCATTTCGGGTTCATCAAGTGAGAGGTTTGCAACCTCAAACATCCCAACCTCATCAAGTGAGCCAAATTGGTCTCCTGCAATATCCCACATCTTAGTCTGCCTTTGACAATATTGTGGGCTTCTTCTCGATAAAAGCTGAAGGTTGCTATGAACAAACACCAAGTCCTCTGCCCGTTGGGGGGTCATCCTATTCCTTTTCAATGAATGGATGAAAGAGTATGTACTCCAATTTCTCTCACAACATGAAGAAGAATAAGGTTGAATGAGAACCTTCAAGGCTATAGTTTGAAGAGTTGGGGCAGATGCACCATGAATAACCCACAAACTATGAGGATCCATAGTCCACATATCTTCAATAGAATCAATGTCGGCAAATGGCCCATCCTTGGTTGAGAACTTGGCATACTCCATATTGGCTTTGGTACGCATTATGGAATCATCAAAGTACCTTTTCAAGCATTTCTTTCTCTCATTTGTGACCTCTTCATCCTTGTGTGGAGGAACTCACTTTGGATCTTCTTGAAGCCATTTCTCACTATAATACCCAAATTATAACGTAAATAAATAATTAAGAGGTGAATAATGGTATAGAGACTAAGTTAGTGAAATTGGTAAATGAATTACCTTGGATTTAGAGCATGCGCCAAGCAATGAAGTGGTGTATTGTTCTTGTTCCACCTATCCACAAGTATTTTATGAATGACGTTATAAAATTCAATCTCATCATCCAATTGGATATTTTCGTGTGTGTAGATGGCAAGCTTCACTTTCTCAATCATAGTATCCCACATGTCATAAATCAAGTGAAGAGTAGGCTTATCCGTGTCACATGCTCTAAGCATGTCATAAATAGGTGCCGTAAAGGATAGAATGTAGTCCACCTTATCCCACCACCTCTCATTCAACAAAGTCTCCCTCACAAATGAAGCCCCTTCATCTTGCCTGAGAATTCCATTGAGTGCTAATTACCATCGATTGAAGACCTTGCTTGATGAGCTTAAACCTTCTAAGCATCACAATGGATGAAGCAAAGCAAGTCTCGGCAATCGCAAGCAACTTCAAAGGAACAAACTCATTGAAAATAGTCAATCTCATCGAGTGATTTATTATGAAATTCTTAATGATCGATGCATCACCAATGGTAATATTAATTCAACTATACTCATCATACACAAGTGAGTTATTGTCAACATTTTTTGCGGCACAAATGTTCTTCAAAGCAAGATTGAGAGTGTGCACCACGCAAGGAGTCCAAAAGATGTGAGGGTATTGTGTTTCAATAATTTGTCCCGCCGCCTTACAATTCGGAGCATTATTCGTGAGAATTTGAACTACATTCTTAGCCCCTATCTCAATAACAACCTCCTTCATCAATGAAGCAATAAAATGCTTATCTTTTGTTTCCCCCTCACAATTAACAGCCTTAAGAAACATTGGTAAACCCCTGGTGACCGCCATAAAGTTGATTAAAGATCTTCGTTGAGGATCACTCCAACCATCACTCCCTTCTCCTTCCATGTGCCTTTAATAGGCTCTAACAACCGTTCAACATTCGCCCTTTCTTTTTGAAGCAATGCAGTTCTCAATAAGTTGTACCCCGGAGGTAGATATCCCGGTATGCTATTATTCGCTGCATACGTATATGAGTTAACATAGTAGGGATTTCTTGCCAAATTGAAAGGCAATCCCACGGAGAAAAATATTCGAGCAATTTCACTATGTAATTGATCTCGGGCCCCAACATTAAAGCATTTAACGACATGATTATTAACTTGAGTAACATTCCCCCTCCTTTTTGATCTCAAGCCTTCTTGTGTGTGACTCATGCCCGAAAGAGATGCACTAGATTGAGGCAATGGAACTTCCTTTGGTAGGGATTCTTGTGATATCTGTTCCTCCTCTTCCAATAATTTCTTAAATAACAAAGTATCTTTATTTGTTACCGAAAGACACAGCCCTGTCCCCTGATGCACAATTTTCAGCAAGTGAGCTTTCACCCTTGTGTATGACCCATTTTTTGTTACACCGCAAAAGTTGCACTTTTGTTTAAAATTTCCTCCTTTTCCAGGTAATTTTTCCAATTTAGTTACAAATTTCCAAAGTGTTCCTCTCCCTGCATCATCCCCGACAGTGGGTGTGCTACTAGCACCCGTTGAGGAAGACATGCCTATATAAATGATATATTTGAAAAATATGGGATTAAACAACAGTATATACTCCTATACTAGTAACCACTAACTACACTGGATTATTTACCCAAAAAAAAAACAAAAAAACACTGGACCAGTATACTACACAGTATACAGCAAACACACACATACAAACAGTTTTTCAGAGGGAGAGAGACCTGTTCAGTGTGTGTGTGAAGGAGAGACTGAGATGAGAAAGAGAGAGAGACCGAGATGAGAGAGAGAATACGAGACTGAGAGAGAGAGAGACATACCGAGATGAGAGAGAGAATACGAGATAGAGTGAGAGGAGACAGAGCTGCAGCAGCTTGTTCTTGTTCTTCCTTCGTTCTACACTTCTACGTCGTTCTCTCAGAGGATTCCAGCTGCTCCTTCCATTTTTTAGGGCTTGTAAACCGTGGGTTATGTTTATATATTGGGTTAATTGCGTTTTAACCCAATATTTTAAGTAATAATAGTTTGACCCCAAATATTTTTAAAAATTACAATTTGGCCCTCAAATTTTTTTAAAAATTACAATTTGACCCCCGGCGTGTCCCCATCGGTGTCCCTCCGTGTCCCCATCGGTGTCCCACCGTGTCCCCAGCCGTGTCCCCCTCAAAATTTAATATTAAATTATGGGACACGCCACGTGGCGTGTCCCGTACGTGTCCCCGAGGTGTCCTGCCATGTCCCCGTGTCCTGACACCGCGATTCGTCGACCTCTAGAGGTGTCGGTGCTTCATAGACGGTAATGTAATAGCAATATGTCATTTAGCTTGCGAAACCACTTCTCGCTAATAAGAAGGAACGCAAGTTCTATGATGATTGTTAATTCTATTTAAATTCTTCAATCCCCCTTCTGAAACAGATTAATGACCTTTCTGTAATCTCGTTGGTGCATCTGATCTTTTTTTAGCAATTTCATGGACTCCTAGAGACTGATTTATGACATCCATGCGTTTTCTACTTTCAAATCTAGCTGACGATAGGTTTGCATTTGCGGAATTGAAGCCTTGTTTCTTATATGGTCAACAATGATATTTATCTTTTGAAACTGGATTACATAGGCTTGTTAATCTTGTACTTCCTACCATTGTGATGATACACTATCGTTGAATTGAAGTAATTAAAGAAATGGGTTATATAATAGTAAATTTGCAAGTGAACCTTTTTCCTATTTCACCGGCCTTCATGTATTATTCTTGCATGCTATTTGCAATTTCGAGTTCCTGCAAGTCTGATTGTTCTACCCATAATGTACATATCAATACAAAGCACTAACATGCGGATTTCTAGATGTTTCTCAGATTCCTTGTGATTTAATTTTGTGCTAATTAACTGGTTTAATTTTATGCTTTCACAATGAGATTAATAAGCTGTGACCACTGTTATCCCAAGATCAAGGAAAAAAGAGAGAAGAAATGTGCTGTTATGCCACATTGATTGGTCTCTAAATTTTTATGGCAGGTTAATGAGATTTCAGGAGCTGTGTCGAGGTGTGGAGTAACTTCCAATTTGGAGAAGATAATACCTTGAGACACGTCACTTCTTGCCAATACACAGTTTCTCTTGTCGATAGCTCCTCTGAATTATGACCGGACTTTTGACAAAAAAGTTATTTCTTATGGCGCCTTGGAATTCATATGGAGCTGTGGTTTCCAGAAATTAAATGGTGCGTTTTGTATGGACTTGGATATGGATATGTGTCTATGTGCCATATTCATCTAAGTTGCATCTCAAGCATCTTTTTGGCATGAACCATTGGTGAGATTGCAATTGCCTACCCAGCTCAAATTTGCTTATTTATCCAGAATTTGCTTGTTTTATGATCAGCTGACATACAATTCATTATGGAGCTAATGTTCTTCCCCCAAGTTCTTTTAATGCAAGTTATATCAGCTGATTGTGCTCTCTCCACCCAAAGTAAGTTTGTTTAGTGATTAATATTTAGATGCTGTTAAATTGTTAGGGGTTATTTTGTTATGTATCTTTTACATAGGGTTAGATTTGTACTTGTACCTTTGTCCATATATATACAAAGTGTGAGAGAGAGAAACCCAAGTTTGTGGGCTCTCCTTTTTCCCCAAGTTTACATGGTATCAGAGCACGCTTCGACCTAGGCGAATTAGGCGACTTCAGCTGGCTCCAACCTCGTTAATCATCGTCGATCAACTGACGAGAGGTGAAGATCCATTTGAAGACCTAGATCTGCTGAAGACATCGACACTGTTTAAGAACCTATTGTACGCAGTTGTACCCAGTTGCTACGCACCCTCGTCTACACTTCCTGACCTCCGGTGAACCTTGTCGGCACCTCCATGGTCGATTCCGACGCCGTACGACCACTTCCAGCTATCTCGTATGACTACTGTTTGGCCACGAACAGGTTCGTTTTCAGGGTTTTGTGCTATCCGAGGTCGTTTTTTGGTCTTTCAGACGCTGAGTATGTTGATTTCGAGTTCATACAGGTTCGAATAGGTCATTGTTTGCACTCAGAACTGATTTTGAGGTATTTCGGCACTGTTTATGTACTGTTTCTGCACTATTTCCACTGTTTGGGGTATTGTCTGGTAGTTGGTTCCCTCTTTTACTTACGGCATTTTCGTAGTCTTTTGCTACTTTTTTGTAGATATGTCGGAGGATCCCAAAAATATTTCCGCTAGTGCCAAGAATGAGTTGAGTCGTGTTGGGACTCTGGATAACTCTCCTCTCGATATTTGCCGTATTAAGTTTGATGGTTCCAACTATTTGCTTTGGTCTCGCACTTTTACTCTGGCTATCACTGCCCGTGGCTTGTTGAAATTTATCACAGGCCCTGTTCAAAAACCAACAGCTGCTGGACCCGAATTTGGGACATGGACTTGGCATAATGCTTTAGCCATGACTTGGCTATTTAACTCTATGATTCCTACCATTCGCCATACCTTCCATTCGCCATACCTTTTTGCTTCTGGATACACCTCACACGATTTGGCTGGCTGTAGCATAAACTTATTACCAGAAAGGTAATGATGCTCAGGCCTTTGAGTTGAGAAAGAAACTCCGCCGATTGGATCAACACAATTGACCTCTTGCCGAGTATTATGCTGAATTGATTAGAGTGTGGCAGGAACTTGATTATTATCAGGGGTTTCAAGCTGTTTGTATTGCTGATGCAATTACTTTTCAGCACATGGTTGATAAGGAGTGTATCTATGACTTTCTTGCTGGTCTTGATGTGGAATATGATCCAATTAGAGTACAAGTGTTGGGCCGTATTCCTTTTCCCAATTTAAGAGAGGCCTATGCATGTGTTCAACAGGAGGAGAGTAGACGGAGTGCGATGATCCATCATCCAATTTCGGATCGCTCTGCCTTAGTTGCCGTTCCCACTCCACGGGATGGTAAGTTTACTCAAAGCCAGCTTGGTGATAAAAATGGCTCTGTTGATAAAGAACTTCTCCGGTGTGACTATTGCAACAAAACCAGGCATACGAGGGAATTTTGTCGGAAGTTGCATGGTCGTCCCTCTCGTGGACGAGGAAGTGGTCGAGGTGGTGGTCCTGTGCGTTCTCATGCACATGTTTTGGGTCTACTGTTGACATGTTGCCTGACCCTATTGGTGCTCGTTTGCAAGCTCCGTGCCTAATATTTCCTAATGTGGTGGTACTCTTTCTTGGGAGAGTTACAAACTCTCAGGCGCCTAATAGCTAGGCTTGACTCTCCATTTTCCACAGTTTTTACTTCCACTTCATCCTCGTATTTTGCTCACATAGGTATCCCTGCTAGTGCATCTACCGCTTCTTCCTCTCTTCCTTGGATAATAGATTCTGGTGCCACAGATCATATGACAGGTTGTTTCTCCTTTTTTGACTCTTATTCTACATGTTCTGGTAAGGATAAGGTCAGAGTAGCTGATGGTTCCCTATCTGCTATTTCAGGGAAATGTTCCATTCGCTACTCTCCAACCATTTATCTTTCTTCAGTTCTCCATGTTCCAAATTTTTCTATTAACCTTCTCTCTGTTAGTAGTATTACCCATTCTTTGAATTGCTCCGTGTCTTTTTCCTACACATTGTGTCTTTCAGGAGCTGGATACGGGGAGAATGATTGGTAGTGGTAAAGCACATGGTGGTCTATATTTTTTGGAGTCTGCACCTCGTCCATCTTGTATACCCTTGTCATTGGGTCAAGCTCTTGAAGCAGATACGGAGTTTAGCTATTCCTTTATTGCATCAGTGACATCGTAGATTGGGTCACCCATCTTTTGGGATTCTAGAAAAACTTTTTTCTACTTTAACTAAGTAATGTAGTAGGAGTTAGTTTTTTTGTGAAGCTTGTGAGCTGGCTAAACACAAACGCTCTTTAATGCTCCTGTTAATCAAAGAAGTGATTCCCTTTTTACGGTTATTCATTCAGATGTTTGGGGTCCTTCCCTGATTACTTCTATTCCGGTTGTCGATGGTTTGTCACTTTTATTGGCTGTTATTCTTGTGTCACTTGGGTGTATTTACTTTGGTCTAAAAATGAAGTTTTTTCATGCTTTAAATCTTTTCATCAGATGGTTCGTACTCAATTTGACACCAACATTAAAATCCTTCGAAGTGATAATGGCACTGAATACCTTGATGGGCAGTTTCGGGCATATCTTAGTGAGTATGACATTCTTTTTCAAACCACTTGTGTTGGCACTCCACAATAGAATGGGGTTGCTGAATGTAAAAATCGTCACCTTGTTGAGGTAGTCCGTTCTCTCTTGTTCACCATGAATGTCCCAAAATTTTATTGGGGCGAAGCTGTTCTTACTGCAGCTTACCTTATTAATCGCATGCCATCTAGTGTTCTTCAGTTTAAAATCCCTCTTGAGTTTATCCCCCATAGTTCTTCGGTTTCTTCCCTTCCACCCAAAGTTTTTGGTTGCGTGTGTTTTGTCCATGCTCCTAAACATCCTGGTGGCAAGTTAGATCCCAACGCTTGTAAATGCGTTTTCCTTGGCTATTCTCCTACCCAGAAGAGATATAAATGCTATGACCCTCACTCCCGTAAACATTTTGTTTCTATGGATGTCACTTTTTGGAAAACTTCTTCTTTTTACCCTTTATCCACCTCTTCAGGGGGAGAATAATATGGAAGAAGAGATGTTGACATCCCATAATCAGGAGTCTTGGTCTTACTTTCCAATACCTCGTTATGGTAAGGGGGAGAAGGAAAACTCTAGGGAAGAACCCATATTTGAAGCAAGAGTAGAACATGACATGAGTGGCCGAGATGTTGATGATGATAGGCTTTACCCGCATATGTTGCTTAACTTGCAGAAGTTTTCTCGACGGAAAAAAGGACAGCCGGCTTGTGCGATACCACCTTGCCAATCACTATCACCTACTCCGGCTTCAAGTCCATTATCTGATTCTTCGGCTGACTCATCTAGTAATGAACCATCCCTTGTTTCTGATAATCTTGATGCTCCTATTGCTCATAGAAAAGGAGTTAGACAATGTACTCAACATCTCATCTCACAGTTTGTTTCATATGATTGTTTATCTCCGTCGTATTGTGCATTTGTTTCCTCTCTTTCTTCCTTATCTATCCCACAGAGTTGGAAGGAAGCATTCATAATACCTAAGTGGAAAGAAGTTATGGTAAAGGAGATGACAACTTTGAAAAAGAATGGCACCTGGGAACTAGTGTCTCCTCCGGAGGGAAAGAAATTGGTGGGTTGTAAATGGGTGTTCACAGTAAAACATAAGGCAGATGGGACAATTGAGAGATACAAGGCGAGGCTAGTTGCCAAGGGCTATATTCAGACATACGGAATTGACACTGAGGAAACCTTTGCTCTGGTAGCAAAGATGAACTCTATTCGAACCTTACTCTCTTGTGCTGCTATTTTGAATTGGCTTCTTCAACAATTCGATGTTAAAAATGCATTTCTTCATGGTGATTTAGAAGAAGTGTACATGGATATACCACCAGGTTTTTCTTCCTTTGCAACCGAAGGGAAGGTGTGTAGATTGAGAAAAGCCCTCTATGGATTAAAGCAGTCACCGAGAGCTTGGTTTGACAGATTTCTTAAAGCTATGTTGAGATTTGGCTACCGACAGAGTCAGGCAGATCATACTATGTTCATCAAGGGAGGTAATGGCAAGATTGCTATTCTCATTGTCTATGTGGATGACATAATTATGACTGGCAATGATGCAGAAGAAATACTCCATCTTAAGGCTCGTCTTGCTCAAGAGTTTGAGATTAAGGACTTGGGGTCATTGAGATACTTTCTTGGGATGGAGGTGGCAAGATCTGATAAAGATATTTTTATCTCCCAAAGGAAGTATATTCTTGATCTCTTGGAAGAAACGGAGATGTTGGGGTGCAAATCTGTACTCACCTATTAAGGCTAATCAACATCTCAGTGGAGATGTTGGGGAGCATACAGACAAGGAAAGATATCAGAGGCTTGTGGGCCGCCTGATATACTTATCTCACACTAGACCAGATATTACATATGCCGTTGGAGTTGTCAGCCAATTTATGCATGAGCCATGACAGTGCATCTGAATGCAGTTTATCGTATTTTGAGATATCTCAAATCAGCTCCAGGTAAAGGAATTTTATTCTCCAATCATGGTCACTTGAGATTGGAAGCATTTATTGATGCAGACTGGGCTGGTTCAGTGGACGATAGGCGCTCCACTTCTGGCTACTGCATCTTTTTTTGCGGGAATTTGGTTACTTGGCGCAGTAAGAAGCAGTCAGTGGTAGCTAGATCTAGTGCAGAAGCTGAATATAGGGCTATGGCTCACAGCGTGTGAGCTTTTGTGGCTTCAAACCTTGTTAAAGGATTTGAGACTCTTTGATGATGGTCCTATGAAACTTTATTGTGACAATAAAGCGGCTATAAATATTGCTCATAATTCTGTGCAGCATGACAGAACGAAGCATATCAAGATTGATAGGCATTTCATAAAGGAAAAGTTGAGCAAGGGTTTGATATGTATGCCCTTTGCAAAGTCTGAGGACCAGCTGATATATTTACGAAAGGGCTTAGTAGTAAGATTTTTCATCCCATTGTGTTCAAGTTGGGCTTGATAGATATCTTTGCACCAACTTGAGGGGGAGTGTTAAATTTTTAGGGGTTATTTTGTTATATATCTTTTACATAGGGGTAGATTTGTAATTGTACCTTTGTCCATATATATATATATACAAAGTGTGAGAGAGAGAAACCCAAGTTTGTGGGCTCTCCTTTTTCCCCAAGTTTACAGATGCTTAACAGTAATGTACCTTTAAGCCATTCATTAGAAGATAACCTCATTATCTGTTAAAATTGTTAATCAGTCAATCAGCTGATGTCCAACTAATAAGCATAATGACTGGAATCAGGATTTTTTTTCTTGCACTGTTGGAGATACTCTTCTGGCCCCATGATGAGGCAAAATTATTGAAGTATAGAGCAACTATAAAGGAGACAGATGGATCATTCCTTTGGTACATGGGAGCTCAGTTCTTGGATAAATTTGTAGGAATCCAAATTTCATTGATTTAAGTAGTAACTTAGTTCCTCTTACTGCTTAATATTCTTCTCCAGTTTCAAAACTAATCCGAGGTGGCTACGAAGTCCGTCATAGATCTCAATTTGTCATTTTTTGAATTTCAAAGATCTTCTGCATAAATTGCTATCTACACTTTTTTTTTGGGGGATAAATTAGCTTGAAATTAAAAGAGGTTAACCGAATGTACAACCTATAAGGGGCATACCCCAGGAGGAAAAGAGAGGAAAAAGGAAAAAGGAAAAAGATTGAAAAAAAGTGCGATAACCCATGCACAACCCGCATGAAGAGTAAAGTAGACTAATTAACGTAACAAAAGTGCCATGTGTAATGAGATCATACCCCAGTTACACTATCCATCTAAGCGGAAGGATAGTACAACGGGGTATGATATGAAGTGATACTATGAATAATAACATGAAAATGAACTAGTACTACCTGGCACATCCCGCCAGGCTAGGAAATCAAATAAATAGTAACGGCCAGAGATGACCAAATGTTAACCATCACTGAGGACTAGCAGCAACATAGTAATAAGGCATCAAGGGAAGCTGAACAGCTACTATAGAGGAACATGGCACCAAGAGAGGCTCGAACCAGAGATGACGACATTCGACAGGGGGCCCTACCCTGTACACCACGCCTATTTCATCCGGCCTAATATTCCCTCATCCAAGCTTAAGGCTCGCCAGAAAACAACCTGCTTGCCGCTCACTACCAATCACCATAAACTCCAGAGATGGGATTAGCAAACCAAGCTACTAATACTCCAATCTACACTTTTTCGTTTTGGTATTTGGTATAATTGTGATGTACTCATTCCATCCTATATATGATTGTTTCTACTCCCACGCAGAAACCTGATGAAAATGTTCAAATCTTCTTGAGTTGTGTTCCTATGATATTGTGACTATTATGAGCATATCTGTGCATATGTGCATATATAAATATCCATAATGTAGTGGCGATGCCATGATGATCATTGTTGTTGGTCTATGTGGAATGTTGTAAGTCAATCCAATTAAAGGGTTTGTTTGGTTGCTTAGGTACTGCCAAAAAATCAAAGACGATGCATATGGAGCGGTGCCGGAACACATATCGATTGGTTATATATCCACCAACTGGTATAATAAGAGAATTGCTCAACTTAAGACATGGCTTGCTCTTTGGCCAATACTTCTGAAAATGCCCCCTGATTGGTTGAGGCTGTGATTTGGGTTCAGGGATATTTTTGTCATTTTGTCAGTTTTGGTGGTGGGCCAGAGGCACCATTCATGTTATTTTCAAATTACTTTTAACGGGTTTTTAGACTTTTGATGTTTTCCTTATGTGTCCTCTTTTTTACTCACTATTTTGTCCTTTTATGCTCCTTTGTTAGAGGGCTATCTGGTAAAATTGTCTACCCATATCATTGTTCATTAATGACTTTCTGGTACTTTCCTACCTACTCTATGTACTACTTTCCTTACTCAAGAAGCAAACACCACTTTTGTGAGAGAGAAAGAGAGAGCGCATTGTGGTGAGCTCACGCAAAGAGGGACAATGGTGTTCTACTTCAAAGCCCGACCCGAGGCCGGCGACTACACCATCTTCATGGGCCTCAACAAGTTCGAGAATGAGGAGCTCATCAAATACGGTTTCCTCAAAGACATCTGGTATACATATAAATTTATATATTTATCTGTCTCTACACTTGTTTATTTTTAATTCAATACCTGAATTGATTGGTTATTAGTTGTCAAATTGAGCATATGTCGAATCTTGGTACTAGACTCTATAAAGGATTGAGTTAGGGCTATGTTTTTGTTTATTTTGTTGGTACTCCCTCCGTCCTGTAGTGATTGACCGGTTCGCAAGACGAAAGCTTAAAGTACATCATTTTTAAGTTTTCGTTTTGGGGAGAGAATTGAGACGGAAGGAGTATTTCGTTTTAGATGCTCATGTCGAGCCTTCTTAGCCACGATTGATGGAAATCCAGGTAGAACAAAGAATTCTTGCGACATTTGGTTTTCGTTTTCTCTGAGCCAACCCAGTGTTTGCTTCAGATTTTTTGTGATCGCATAACAATTAAAATTCCTCATATGAGGTCACGTCCTTCCTCATTGTAGTTCCATGTTTTTTCTTTTCTGTGTTGAGATTTATGGTTGTGGCCACATGGGGTTAGCTCATTGTTCGAAATTTCTTATACTTCTGTGACAGCTTCAATTTCAAATACTTTGGCGGTGAAATAGGTAGAAAGTAAATTGAAATATTGCAGCATTTTCCATTTTTTGATCACTGATGATGTGAGGATTTTTTTATCGTTTCTTTTGTCACCGGGGGTTGGGGTTTTGTATGGTGATCATGTGGCTTAGACAAACTTTCTACCTCAAGCGTGGTGCGATATTTTCTTAGTTTCAGAGGGAAGTCAGTATGAGAGCAACAACATATCTAAGTGGCTTGAGATAGTACCCATGTGTTGTCTTTCCTACTATTTTTCCAATTTCTCTGATTAAGTGTAGGTGAAAGTGAAAACAAGTAAAACTTGTAATCTTCTTCCACTTCTCTAACTTGAAGCCTTTGTTTCCTATTGTTGATTCCATTTTGGTCAACCTGGGACTGTGACAGATTCGTAGGTAGAGTGACAGGTTACTGATGTAATTCAAAGAAGTTGCCCACAAGTTTAAAAGTGCAGAATCTCGAGCAAGACAGATGAATATCAAATTCATGGAAACTAGATTTGACTGACTGTCTAAATGATGAATCAATGCATGTTGATGTTTCCGAGGTAAGAGAAACTTAGGTCCTTTTTGTTAGTTCAACATACTCCTACCAGCTTAATACTTGGGGACCTTATTTTTGGACAGATAAGGTTTATGAAAAATACAACCAGTAACACTACTTAAACTCACAAGAATAAATGGCTTGGTGATCACATGGAACAAGAATAGGCGTACCTATTAAAAGGAACTGGAGGAGTTCTCTAATTCTTTGCAACATTAGTAGGGGGGCCTATATATTTTCTGAGGTTCTAGGGAGCTGGATAGGATCTCATGGATTTGGCAATGCATTGTAGTTTGAGGGACAATCAAAGTTATTATTTCGACATTAATATATTTGCACCAGTTGCATTGAGATGAATGCGATGATATGGACATTAGTGTAGAATCTGTAGATGGGTTTTACTTTTGACTGGTGAATCTAAAGCTCGTGAGACATTCATATTTTTCTAAGTACCTTTTCATAATCTAATACAATGTTTTAGTTTGCATTAATCTCATTTTCTGTCCAATAAAGTTTGAAATAACGCTGTAAGTTATGAAATTGAGAGTGTGCTTAGGCCCTAGATCAAACACGAAGATCCAAAGACTTTGTTTCAGTTCTTGACAGTGTGCTTGGGCACTGGACCCCCCTAAGCCATGTCCCAAAACTCCCATGCCTTTCATGGTTAAACCAACCGGCGATTCAATATTGCACTAGGGCACTGCATTGAGAGATAGTGGATAGAGCTATTAGTATGCTAGATAGAGCGCTTGAGTTTTGGGTTGAGATGGCGAGATACTAGAGCTATTTTGTGCGCTTGATAGTGTGCGGGCGTTCACCGCGTGCTCATGTGCTGAAAATTTCTCGTTAGTCATTTTGTCAGCCCACTTTTGTGTCTTTGCCGCCAATGAGCAAATGTCACACCCTCGATTTTCAACATAGTTATAAATGATTTCCATAAAACAAACCTCGCAATAATCCCCAAGATACCCCAAAAGACATAATATTTCCATTTCCACAATCACATTACCAACGTTCGATAGTTCGCAAAATGATACATCCTTGGCTCGGAGGCCCAAATCAACGTGAGAAA
>JAOTQK010000002.1:11578925-11588967 GCA_025642025.1 Rhododendron ferrugineum
AAATTTATCTTGAGATTGTAATAGCTAAACCTTTATTTTGGAAAATTCTATTTATTTAGCAAAATTTTCTTAAAGAATTATTTTAAATTGCTCCCGAAAAGTCGGGGCGTTACATTTATTTCTGCCATTAGACTGCGGGATTTGCTAAACTGTTGGTTTTGATTTTGTGTATAGATAATGTACTTTTTTTTTGGGGGTAAATATAGATATTGTAGTTGATGGTACAAAAACTTTATTTATTTATTTTTTTGGCCGAAATTGGTGGAGACCATCTCGATTTTGTGTATAGATAGACGTGGGTCTTTCAAAGACGCATATAAACTGTTTGTTGAAATGCATATTAAGAGAGTGAACACAGTGGCCATATGGTTGAAGTTTTGTTAGTATAATAATCCATTTTTAGGAGCAAATTTTTCGTTTTGCATGACTTTGTTATTAGGGAAAAAAATGGTTCAGGACCATCCATTCCCAAGCCCTTAGATCTCGAGGTTTTCGTGCTCTAAACCCATGTTTGTAGGGAAAAATTTAGTTCAATTAACAGTAGTTAAAAAGAATACTGTTTTGCAATTCATGACATTTGATGTCGAAGCATCCCAGGCGGGAAGGAGACCAAATTCCGAATTCAAGTCCACTGTAGAAGTTTATCCCATGTAAACTCTTATGTTCAAATTGCTCGCATCGGATTTAGTTATGATACCAAGTTTCTCAAATGCACTGAGCACTTAAAAGTAAGCAAGGAGGTTGGGACTTCTTTGAACCCCATCAGCAAAAAATCTTACCACATCTGATGCCGGGCAGAACTATGAATCGAAGAACAAACGAGCAACAAGGACAATCACAAACAGGATAGATTTAGAGAAACTCTCTCTAGACACTTTGTCAATCAATAATAATCAAAAACTATTCATCCCTAAGGCTTACAACTCCTTAAATACGAAGCAAACTCTAACCCTACTAGGAAAAGGAAAAAATACCAATTTCAAAAAGTTTTGAGATTAATACATATTCTGAAAATATAAGAAAAAACAAGACTTCTCCAATAAGAACGACTTTATTGGACTTTCCTACCAAAAGTTATAAGCAAAAAGATTATTTTCTAAAACGGCAAATTTGGCCTTTCGGAGCCCTAAACGGCCGAAAACGGCTAAAAAACACATACCACATGACCAAAGGCGATGTGTCTTGACCGTTGGGCCGTTTCGGTATGAACCTAGGTAGGCCCGACTCCTAATTCCACTGTCGCGCCGCCACTAATTTACAATTATGCCACTCGATACTTTAAATGGTATTCCTCCTCTATGCGCACCTCATCAACATCTCTCTTTTCTAAACAGCATATACATGTTCTACGCAAACTAAAAGTTGTGCTAAGCCAAATTTTTGCAGAATTCATTGAGTTGGTTGTCTCCGCAAAACTGGTAATATTTCCTAGTTGTAGACACCCTAATTTGACCTAACAATTATTTCAAGTCCCACCTTAGGGACCTTCCCGATGATGATATGGATACAGTGATTGCTGATTGACATCTTGTGAACCTTAGGACTTATGGTAAGAACTTTTAGCTACTTAGAGGACCTAATCCAGAGCTAAATAGCCTTTCAGACAGAAATACAGTAACTCAGGAAAATCCATCTATCGGCCGTAATATTGATCTCACGGCCTCAACAACAATTCTTCACCCGTGAAGCCTGTTGCCTGAAAATCTCCCTGAGAGATTGATTAGCTGGCCACCAGTTCCATTACTCGGCCGCAACATCAATTCTTCGGCCGCTAGATCCTTTGCTCGGTCGCCAAATCGTCTATTTTCCAGATTCTGGAACGTTCTGTCAATCGTCTAATCCGATCACAAAACCCTAGCAGCCTTTTTCCGATGCGTTCGGGCCACGTTTAGGGATTGCCATGAAGAGTTTGTATTGCATTGCAACTCCAATTCCAACCGTGTGTTTTGATTGGATGGAGTGAGTCATCCCTATGCCTATATAAAGGGACCCTTGGGTTCCGAAATTAACAAGGTTCACACACCCTTTCAAGCCACGAAATTTTGTCAACATACACTCTCAAATCCCCTCAACAAAAGCCCTAACCTCCTTAAGGCAGTCATAATCCGACGATCAAAACTCCGAAGTTTAAACCCTAATCCTAGGGTTTTCAAGAAGCAATTAGTCAATCCCCTTCAATTTGAAGCAATCAAGCCATTGGGGGATCAAGGTGGTGAGGCCCAGGGGCCTCTAGTTTGATTTATTTTCCGTTTTTACGCTTAATCCTAACTTTTTTGATTATCTGTTAATCGTCTGGTCTGGTGTGAGGAAGAACATCGGTCGGATCTTCAATCCATCGACCGGTACATCAACCCAGGAGGATCCCTCGGCCGTGACATCCTTTCACCGGCTGCGAGATCCATCTCCCTGGAACAGTCTGTTTTGTTTTCTTCTTTTCTGATGCATGTTTTACTTATCGTCTCGGCTCACCTTATTAACTATTTAAAGACTAAATAAACAGATTACATGTTAGAATTAAACAATGCATGCGCTAATCTTATGTCGAACAATTATGGGCAAGTCTCACGACTGGGCAGAGAGAGGTGCCTAATACCTTCCCCTCATTGTACCTTTAGCTCCCGTACTCAGAATCTCTCTCTGTTTTTTCTAGTTTTCTTAAACTAGGCGGCGAATCTGTTTCGATGATAACCGCTATCGCGTGGCGATGTTCCTAGCCATGGGAATATCCACGATCTTGGTTTATGTAGCAAGCTACCAATCAAACAGCAACGATCAATCTATATGGCAATGCCCTGCTTCAGGGAGGTGTCTACAGTTTTTGGCAACTCTGCTGGGGACTAAGAACCACTTGTGCACCTCCTTGCCTCCTCCACGAGCCTCCAATCTCCTATTTCTCTTCAAAAATTTGTCAGGACAAAAGGGAGTTAATCTCATGATTGCATAAATAAATAAGAAGCTAGGGGCATCGAATTAACGTTTAAAAAGCATGCATTGCCTAAACAGGGGGCACATTTACTTTAGTCTTTTTAAAACAAAACAAATTCCGACCCAACCACGGGTCTTTCTCACTCACGCCCCTAGCTAAAAGGGATTTCATCCTGAGAATGAAATTCATCTTTAAATCATACAAATTAAAACTTTGAACTAAAGTAAACCTTTTACTTTTCAGGAAAACTTACCGGAACGTTGAGGACACTCAAGTGTTGCTTAGGCTCCCTACGAACCACCTCGGCCTCTAGGCCACCAACAGGAGGACGGTATTGCAAGAAACTGCCATAACCTAACCTACGCGAAGGAAGAACATTGGAAGCAGCGTCAAACAAATCAGGCTCTTCAATCACCTCCTCGTCAGAAGAAGGATGCTCACACCTACATAAAGGGTGCGAGGAAGAACCCGCAACGGACGGTGGAGCATCGGTAGAAGAGGACGGCGGCAAGTCGGAGGCCTCCATTACAATCGAAAAGGAAGGGGGAGAGGACGGTGGTAATAAACGGCGGTCGAGAATGGCGGCGGCGGAGAGCAATGGTGGTGGTGTTCGAAAAGACGAGGAGAACGGGTCTCGGACGAGAGAAAGAGAGGAAGAAGAGAAAAGAAAAAATAAGCCGTGAAATCGATTAAACAGAACTTAAATCAATTTTCTGACTGTTGGCTTTCTCACGGCCGAAACATCCATCCTTCGGCCGAGACATCGATGCTTCGGCCACGAGATCGATCTCCTGGCCCTCCAATTCATTTCCTACAACGTCAGATTTTGCTCAGTGCACCAATACGAGTTTTGGGTCCACAAAACCAACAGCAAAGGATGGCCAAAGCAAGCCTTAGGGGCGTCCCCGAACTAGAGAAATACAAATATTAGTGCTGGACCCACTTTGGGTTCCCTTTTTATCCTCCAGAACTGAAAAGTTTGCAACGGTCCTGAATTATCAAGTCCAAACTCTCACTCGCAGTGCTCGAAAATCCTCAATACCTCACACTCCGATCTCATGACCCAAGCTCAACAGCTATCACATCGCCCACCGTCTCCAATCAAAGACATTCAGCGACTCCTTATCTCATGACAACCGCCACCAAGCTACTCAAACAACTTCACCATCTTAGCGGCCCTGTGCTCACCCAACCAGTCCCACTACCATACTCATACTCAGCAGCAGCATACTCCTCAGCGGCTCTGCGCCCGTACTCGCCATCTTAATGACTCAGTGCCCTAATCACCCAGTAGCTCCATGCCTACTCACTTAGCGGCTCTACGCCCACAAGTTCAGCAGATCTACACCAGCAATCACTCCGTGCTCCGCAGCCCCATGCCTACTATCTCAACTGTTCAGCAGCCCTGTGCTCAAGCAAACTTAGCAGCTCCACACTCAACTATATCAGCAGCTCTACGCTCGATATCCCAGCAGCTCAACTACTTCAGCAGCTCTACGCTCGCTACCTCAACAGCTTCACCATCTCACTCATCCAGCGGCTCTATGCCCATATTCACCATCTCAGCAGCTCTACGCTCGCTACTTCAGCGGCTCTACGCCCACTATCTCAACTAGCTCTATGCCGTAACCAAACAATTCTCAACTGGCTCTACGCCGCCTCAATCAACAAGATATCATCTTTTCTCAAGCTCTATGCTAGAATGCTCAAAATCTAACATTTCGTATGCTCGAAGCTCTTCGAATTCCCCAACCACTATGTACTGGATGCTCAAAGTTCTACACTTGAATGCTCAAGCTCTATGCTTGGATGCCCAACCACTGCGTACTGGATGCTCAAAGCCTATACTTTGAATGCTCCGATTCTGCCGTCTGAATGCTCGAGCTCTACGCTCTGAATGCTCAAGTCTGGAACTTGAAAGAAGCTCTATGCTTAAATCAAATACACACGCACGGGCCCGTGCACATAAGCATCAATTGCATCACCATTATCACATCGAGTCTGCATCAATTACATCATCATCTAACCATTATCATCATACACATGTTCTGCATCTCTATCTCTCATGAAACAGGTTAATCTTGCAATCAACCGGCTCTACGGCTCAGTTATATTGATCGGTCCAGCGCCTCAATCCTTTGGCTCTACGCCAAAACTTATGATAAGAAAGCTCTATGTACAAACCATCAGAATGCAACCGGCTCTACGCCTCTGTTCAAATCATGTCAAGCTTTAAGCTCTGACTCCTCAGGCTCTCGCCTCATGATTGCAACCAGCTCTACTCTTCGGTTCAATCACTTCAAGCTCTAAGCCTCGACTACTTTGGCTCTACGCCAAAACTTATGATGAGAAAGCTCCGTGCACAGACCATCAGAATGCAATCGGCTCTACGCCTCGGTTCAAATCACGTCAAGCTCTAAGCTCAGACTCCTCAGGCTCTCGCTTCATGACTGCAACCGGCTCCGCACCTCGGTTCCCTCATCTCAACGCCTCGTGCTCCAGTTACTGGCCTTGTGCCCCCCATATCTCAAAATCGGAGTCCAACTCGTCACCAAAAGACGGTTTGGGTTCCACCCCATATCTCAAAATCGGCATCCGATTCATCCCCAGTAGATGGCTTGGATTCCACCCCATTACATCAATTCCTTCCAGCTCATTCGCAAGGATAGGCTACTCTATCGAGATCCCCTCAGTCAAAATAAGGATGATCAAGAAATGCAAACGACTCACCCGCCGTGTATTGATCTACCCCAAAATACAAAGGATGCTCTTCGCAAAAAATTTCCCCGGCAGCTCCGCGCTCCTTCAACTACTCTCAGCCAAAATACTGGTTTAGCCCAGGTACGTCGCACTACGGCTTTTAAAGTCCAAAGGTACATCTTCTGTTTCTAACCCTCCAAACTTTTTATTTTTCTTTATTGCCCCGAACTACGGTTGGTCTGAATTTCCCCAGTGGAATACGTAGGCAGCCTCTCAGCCCAACCGTAACAAAAACCTTTTTAAAAAAACCCTTGGAATAGTGGTTGAACCAAATTGAGTTGCTTTTACAACTTTGACTCTTACTTAAACATGTCTTGCGATCCGTCTAAGTTCAGTCAAAGAGGGGCATCTGTAGACACCCCAATTTGGCCTAACGATTATTTCAAGTCCCACCTTGGGGATCATCCCGATGATGATATGGATTAAGGGTCATCATTTAGCCCGAAGGCCCGCGGCCTGCCCAAAGCCCGCCCGGACCATCGGGCTTTTACTCGGCCCGAGCCCGTGAAACGGGCAGGCCGGCCCGGCCCGGCCTGTAGTTTGTAATGGGCGTGCTTGGGCCTATGAATTTTTACTCGGCCCGGCCCGTGAGCCTGCCCGGCAGCCCACCCGTGGTACTCGCCCAAAAAGCCCGACCACGGGCCCGCACATTAGCCCGTAATCCCACAAAATCCTTTTTTTTTTCCCTTGCCCAAGGAAATTTAAGCTCGCCCATTAGCCCGCCCGGCTTTTGGCCAACCTGGTTTTTGGCCCGCCAGCCCGTTAATTGGGCTAGCCCGTGGGCTGGGCCTGGGCTTCAATTTATGGTAGGTAGCCCGGCCCGCAAAAAAGAAAAAGCCCGGTTGGCCCAGCCCATGGGCGGGCTTGGGTAGTGACTAGGCGATCTGGGTCGGGCCGGGCCGACCCGATGATGACCCTTAATATGGATACAGTGATTGCTGATTGACTTCTTGTGAACCTTAGGACTTATGGTAAGAACTTTTAGCCACTTAGAGGACCCAATCTAGAGCCAAATAGCCTTTCAGACAGAAATAAAGTATCTCAGGAAAATCCATCTGTCGGCCGTAATATTGATCTCGCGGCCTCAACACCAATTCTTCACCCGTGAAGCCTGTTGCTTGAAAATCTCCCTGAGTGATCGATTAGCCGGCCGCTAGTTCCATTACTCAGCCGCAACGTCAATTCATCGGCCGCCAGATCCTTTACTCAACCGCCAGATCGTCTATTTTCCAAATTCTGGAACGTTCTGTCAATCGTTTGATTCGATCACAAAACCCTACAGCCTTTTTCCGCTGCGTTCGGGCCACGTTTAGGGATTGCCATGAAGAGTTTGTATTGCATTGCAACTCCAATTCCAACCGTGCTTTTTAATTGGATGGAGTGAGTCATCCCTATGCCTATATAAAGGGACCCTTGGGTTCCGAAATTAACAAGGTTCACACACCCTTTCAAGCCACGAAATTCTGTCACCATACACTCTCAAATCCCCTCTACAAAAGTCCTAACCTCCTGAAGGCAGCCACAATCTGACGATCAAAACCTCAAAGTTCAAACCCTAACCCTAGGGTTTTCAAGATGCAATCAGTCAATCCCATTCAATTCGAAGCAATCAAGCCATTGGGGGATCAAGGTGGTGAGGCCCAGGGGCCTCTGGTTTGATTTATTTTCCGTTTTTACGCTTAATCCTAACTTTTTTTGATTATCTGTTAATTGTCTGGTCTAGTGTGAGGAAGAACATTAATCGGATCTTCGATCCATCGGCCGGTACATCAACCCAGGATGATCCCTCGGCTGTGATATCCATTCACCGGTTGCGAGATCCATCTCCCTGGAACAGTCTATTTTGTTTTCTGCTTTTCTGATGCATGTTTTACTTATCGTCTTGGCTCACCTTATTAACTGTTTAAAGACTAATTAAACAGATTACATGTTAGAATTAAACAATGCATGCGCTAATCTTATGTCGAACAATTATGGGCCAGTCTCACAACTAGGCAGAGAGGGGTACCTTCCCCTCATTGTACCTTTGGCTCCCGTACCCAGAATCTCTATCTGTTTTTCCTAGTTTTCTTAAACTAGGTGGCGACTCTATTTCGATGATAACCGCTATCGTGTGGCGATGTTCCTAGCCTTGGGAATATCCACGATCTTGGTTTATGTAGCAAGCAACCAATCGAACAACAACGATCAATCTTTATGGCGATGCCCCGCTTTAGGGAGGTGTCTACACTAGTATAAGAGTTGAAGCTTCCTATCCCTTAGATTGAAATTTCATTAGTGTGACCAACATTAATACTTTGTGTCCCATTCTCTTGCGCAGTTGGCAAATGTGCAAAAGTGGGGCAAAAGCCAAGTATTTAAAGATAAGATTATAGCCCATTATGGCCAGATGGGCAAACATAATGCAGAACTAAGCATCACAACTTTTATAGGTCACTGCCCCTTCTTCTTTTTGGAGTGCTTAGACTTGTATATGCTCCAATGATTGTTGGGTCCTCCATGTTGCTCTTTAAATTCAGGATCTGGTGTAGGGGTTAGAGGATTAGAGCCCATACCACTAGCACCTGATTGGCCAATATCAGGAGGATCCGTAGCTAAAGGGATACAATTGGCCTCCACACCCCTTGAAAGTATGGATGGAGAAGCCATAGCCATCCCTACAGCTGGCTGAGATTCAACAATTATAGTGCGACCAAGAGTTACAGAACCATGAACAAGTTATGTATCAATATCCAAGCTCTCCACTTCGGAATCACTAGAAATATCATCAATAAGAGGAACAATGGTAATAGAAGCAGAGTCCATACCACTAGAACTTATCTTCCGAATTTCAGCCAATTTACCACTAATGGGAACTTCACAACACTTGCCATTATTTTCCACTAAATCTCCCCCTAACATGTCATCCACTAGATCATTGGCACTTCCAGGGATCAATGATGAGTCCCCAACAGTGAGCGGAATTGGCTCATCCTTCTCATGACTAGGATTAGGAATTACCTTGTTTTTTCCTTTCCCAACTTGCTGCCATGTTTCTGTAACCAAATGTGTTGCAGACTTAGTCATTGGAGACTTGGAGCACTGGTGGGAAGTATGCCCAAATGCCTTACAAAACTTACAAATTGGAGGTAGCACTTGGTATTCAACACTAACCACAACAGATTCCCCAGCAACTGTGATTGAGCTTTCGGTGAATGGGTTCCTAAATCAGAAGATTTAGGAGTGATTTGGTGGGTAGAAGTAGTGACTGTCCTTTGCTTCCTATGTAAAGTGTTGGAATCAATAGCTTTGAAACCCAGCCCATCAGCCATGGGAATGGAACCGTCGGTGGTGTCACTTGGAGTTGATTCCTCGGTTGATTTTCCAGCATCGCTAAGATGCTTGAATATTGCCTCGCGACCTTCCGCACTCATATCTGCGCGTTGCATTTCCACTGCTAGGTCATTGAAGAGACTGAGAATATGTGCCTTTCGATCCCCAGATAATCCATCCGCGAAGGATATAGCTCCATCTGCCATGGAACCAGATTAGGGAAATCCTAGAGAGAAGGAGGACCATCTCTCCCTAGAACCCCATTCTACATTTTGTATTCCTACTTGAAACATTTGACTCTAGACACCTTACCTTTACCGCTACTCTGTTTGGCATGTAAAGGCGAATCAGGTGGCAAAATATATCACTAATTCAGTGGTCAACTGTCTGTGTCTTATTTATCTGACTGTAAGCACACGAAGTACGTGCGTAATATGAGCCATCCAGAGGGATCCATTGCAGAAGGTTATTTGACAGAACAATGCTTGACATTTTGCGCACGGTACTTGCATGATGTTGAGACAAAGTTAAGTCGACCAATACGAAACTATGATGGTGAGCATGGAGGTCGTGGTTTAGGGAAAGGAAAATTGTTTGAGCTTGATAACGTTGCTTGGGTGCAGGCACATAGATATGTCCTAGCCAATTCTGTTGTCGTAGCCCCGTTCCAGGAGTAAGAAATCGATTATACTTGTTACTACATTTCAACAATAGTACCGTAGTGTGTATGTAATGACTAGTCGTTTTAATTGTAGGAAACACATTCAAGTTCTTAGAAATGATAGTCGCCGGTTAAATGAGTGTGATCTTATGAGGAAGCACAATGAACAATTTCCTAATTGGTTTAGATATCACGTAAGTCTTGTCAACATTTGTAGTACTATTTCAAGTATCTCTAATCACCATATTAGTAACTAAGTTTCTCTAACCATAAATGCTGGGAAAATATAGGTTCAAGACTTGCTGTGAACAAAAAATGCGAACATATCCAACGAACTGAGTGTGTTAGCTTCAGCACCAGACAAATGGGCTAGAAGGTATACT
>JAOTQK010000002.1:11604367-11617119 GCA_025642025.1 Rhododendron ferrugineum
TCTTTTTCGATACTCAATACTTATGTTAATTTGGGCCTCGGAGCCAATGATGTAATATTTTGAAATCTTTGGACTTGGAAGTATTGTTATGGGAATGAGAATGCGGTAATCTTTTGGGTATCGTAGGGAATATTGTGAGATTTTATTTATGGAAATCCTTTATAAATATGTTGAAAATCGAGGGCGTGACAACTCTTTCCATGTATTACAAATTATTTTTATCCATTTCATATTTAGATGAATTTTATGAAAACTAGTCCATCAGTTGAGACTTATTTGCCCCAATGGCCACTGAACGGCAATTCCCCCAAGAATTTAGTCCACCTTGACAAAAATACCCTTATTTCTATCTACTCCAACACTACCGGCTGGCGACTGATCGTCGGTATTGGAAATATCGTCGAAAAATTGGTCAGCGCCGAAAAATTGGCTGGAAAGCAGCCGGAGTTGGTCGCCAACAACTGGCGTCGGAGATGGTGACTGGAGTAGTTTAAGTTGTTTCCTCGTCTACAATCTTTTGTAGGATACTTATACCCTATCACACATGAGTTCCATATTTTCTCGTTTGCTGGCCTCATTATAATTGCTTGAATCCGAGAATTCGAATAGTCGAAGTTCTCACTATCTAGTATTGATGTGCGACTAGAATGATAATTCATATTTGTATTCATGTTCACAAAAATAAGGACCCACCCAAGAAAGACTTCTTCTAACGTCCCGATTTTCAAAAACATTAATTAAATCTTTTTTAAATAATTTAATAGCTTTAAAAAGAATTTAACAGAAAATAATTCTTTAAACAGAGTAGCAGCGAAAGTCTTTAAACATTAGATTAAAGTTAACATAATTAGCTCTTACACATTGACAAATAAAGTAGAGTTTTGACGAATGTGATAAAACTTTTGGAATTAAATTATAATACTTAAAGTTAAACAGAGCCTCTACTAATAGTTCACACACCGCTCTACGAACTCTCCTTCCTGGGTGGATTGATCTTCTGCTGGATATAGATCCTCCGGCTCCAGGTACTGTCCTTCGCCTTCTCCTTTGATACCTAGCGTGAAATACCAGGACAACGGTAGCACCATGAGAATTGAAACTCAACGGACAAGTCTTTATCCTGCTAATTCTTACTTTACAAAGATGCAATAAATCAATATACAATTGATATCAATAGGAGAGTACTCACATCATTCTTTTTCTACAATCCATTAACTTTAAGTCTAACCTAAAGCATATTCTCCACAAGATCCTTTCCCAACCTCTAGTCATGACTTTTCTCATGGGGTTACTCCTCTTGTTTGTCTTGCACCAGAGCCCCACGTGAATACAACTAAGTTATTTACCGAGCATGTTAGGATCAAGCACTTACGATCTTACCAAAACCTTCAGGTAGTGGTAAAGACGCAACTTTATTTCCTCATATGAAACGTAGCAGGTCCTAAGCACCACAGTTCGACCCGCGTGGGCAAGATGTTGGCCCGTGACAAACAATACCCCCACCCCCTGCCCGTAAGCAGCATGCCATCCAGGGAAGTCAAACTCGCGACCTTTGCTCTGGTACCACTTGTCGGTCCGCTTTCCACTTACAACCATACCCAAGGGAAAGTTAGCAATCTTAGAGCTTACTATGCCATGAATGACTAGGGTTCACCCCAAAATCAACACCGGGCCCCACGAATAAGTCATCTCAATATTGAGCCCATTAGGTAACCTTTTTTCAACATCAGGCCCATTAGGCAAGCGCCGCAACCCAAATCAAACCGGACCCATCGATAACCCATAATCTGCCTGTAGGCAATCCAATCCGGAACTCAACAACTTTTCAATGTATCCGTAACTTACCCACGTCTAGGTGATTTCTACTCGCATACCACCCCATGAACCTAGGTTCATTCTAACAAGTACAAAATGATACATCCAATAACAACTTAACTCATAACATGATACATTTCAAGGAGATAACAAATACATATCAAAATTGATATATGCGAGTAATTAAACACATAAAGGGTTTGTATTGAGCTGTTGCCTTTTAGGTTTCTTATAAATTTTATCGAACAAGTAAGCTCATTGTAAATTTTATTAAACTTGAGAGTTTAATTAGTTATTTCGCAAGCCTTAGGGTATTTGGTACTATAGTTGAACTTAAGGGGCTTATGTTCTATTTAGTGAATTCTAATATTTAAAAGTAATAATGTAGTTCTAGGGCTAAATTTTGGTTCTCTGATTTTCCTAAGGCATTATATCAGTACATAGATTCTTAAAACCAAATTTTAAACCTTGTTTATTTTACTTTTTACTCATTTAGTAAAAAAAGTAAATTTTCTATTAAATATTTAATGGTATCCCTTTTTGTTGTTGCTTGATTGTTTAAATAAATTTTTGAGAATCATTTTATTATCAATAATATACTTGGATAAAAATAATTTATTTAATTATATTTATACTGTTTATGCTAACTTATACTAATGCATTTTAAACTGAAAGTGGTCAAGTTTCCTTCACCAAAATTGGGGGTCAACAAAGTTACACTCGGTAAAATGATACCTACCATCCGAGGGAGGTTGAGGTTAGGAGAGTTTGCCCTCTTTCAGTCTCGAACTAAGTCAACAAATCGTAGTTCTTGGCGCAGATCTTCCCATATTGTATTCTAGAAGCGCGAACAAAGAGCTTTTTTTTTTTAGAAGGAGCGCGATCCAACAGGGTGCAAGGATTAAGGCCTACGAGTCAAAATCAAAGGCCATATTTTGAGAAACCCATTTTTCACCATGAAAACAAGAAAACTATTAAGAGGTTGTCCCCAACAGCGTTAGTGAAATTGAGCATGTCTGCAAGCAAAGGTACAATATTACTCGTTTGTCAAAAAAAAAAAAAAAAGCACTTAGACACAGTAGTTTTCCTACCCCTTCTAAAGAAGATCTCGTTTGGGGTGATTTTCGCTTGGCATTTTGGTCCAATTTGGACAATTGTGCCCCTCAAATTGGACAACAACAAGGCTAGCTAGAGGTTGAGGGTAATTGAGTCCAATCGCTCTCTTCTATTCTGGTAATTAGGAGTACATTGGGGGGCAATTGAGAATGTGGCCTTGCCTTACACGTGGTTCACATGCCTCCAATTTCCCCTCCGCTATACTCCTCCCCCACTGAAGTACACACCAGCGCCATTCTCCTCCGCCTTCTCTCTCTCTCTCTCTCTCTCTCTCTCTCACACACACACACACACACGCACACACACAACACCGTTAATCAGACAACTAAGAATCTCACTGGCACAACTCACCAAAACCCTTCATCTCCAAGCGCCACGGACGGCCTCCTAGCCGGAGAAGAAGTAGTACCCACTGCCATGGCCGCTTTCAACCCATGGAGTAAAGTGCAAATGCATGTGTAGGACCTCGATCGTGACACAAAACAATTAGGAATCCGGGCACAATTAGGTCTTCATCATCTGGTTTATTTTTCTATATCCGTTTGATAGATCTCCATATCCCCCTTATTTTGCTTTACGTTTGATAGATCTCCAATATACCCCTTGTTTGCCCGATTTACATGTCTTTGTTTGTGTTAATTTCTCTGGGTTTGATGTATATGTCTGTGATTTCCGTTGGAATTTGTCTTTGAATAAAGTTTGTATTTTTTCTGCTTGTTTTCCCGTGTGACTTGTATGTTGTTGGGTTCGAGTGACGTGTTACAGAAGTGCTCGTTTAGGGTTTCGTACCTGTCGATTAGGGCTTCCTAGCCTAGTTAGTGCTCAATTGGGTTGGCTATCTTGATAGGAAATGGAGAAGTATAAAATCGATTGGTTACTTCCCCTATCTTATCACTCCTGTTAGAGTTTTTTCTTGTTAAAGTCCAAGAAGAGAAGTGTATCAGCCCATGTTAGAGTTTTTTCTTGTTAAAGTCCAAGAAGAGCAGTGTATCAGCGAAGGTCTTTCGGTCTTTGAAAGATTTAATATCTTCACAAAATGGGCATTGAATTATTCATGTTTTGGCCTTTTCACTAGGGCCTTACTTTAAATTGAGCCCTTGATTTTTAAGGCTGGTTAACTGATAAGGAAAACTTTTTACACAGGCCACAATGAAAAAAAGTTTCCATAATTAAAAAAGTGCCCTTAAAAATTGGAGCTGCCGAAATTAGTCCAAATTTGAGGGTAAAGTGATAGCTTTATGGGCTAAGCCCAAAGTCGGTTCCAGTGCATGGTTATTAATATTGATACTGCTATTGATATGTGATGACCAATTGTCACTGTTGTTTGGTATGACAATTTTCATGGGTTTTCTTTCCAAAAATGTTCCAGGTACATGAAAGAAGATCTTCCCCCACATTCGGATTCTACTTCTAAACCGCCTCCCCTCTTTGATGCAACTACTCGGTATACCCTCCCTTCCTTTCTCTTTGATTTAGATATGTACGAATTCATATAGGCAATCCCACTTTATGGACCTCATAAAGTTTGGTTTGATGTGATGTGATGTGAGTACGTATACAAATTTCACAGAACAAAGTTTATTTGATGTTTGCGAGATCTTTCTTTTTTTCTGGCCTACTCTAGACTCAAATTAGTTTTGTGTGATCACGTTGTGATCTGAAGTGGGTACTTTCTTGAAGGTTGTACACCTTTTATCATGCCCGTTTCCTCAGCGTGTTTGGATTGCCAATAACTATAAGGTTTGTTTTTCCTTATCCTCAATTCATTTTTGTTAGGCAATGTTTATGATTTTCATTTTATAGTTCGCCCACAATGCTGTTACATTAAATCACTTCATGGTTTGCATCAGTACATTTTCACCTAATAACCTTCTTGTAGATACCATTTCCAATGTCTACCCATGGGTTTTAATGCGTATATCCTGCTTGTCAGATGAGCATAATGATTGAACATAGGCTCAACCACCAATATAAAGGTAGAACTTTGAGTTTGTCAAAGAAAAAAAGATAGCACTTTTTTGAGTTTGATTTCTGGCTTGCAAGACAAGTGGGGGAGGCCGGAGGCATGTCCAGTCCAATGTTGGACGTCACAGGAGACCAAAGTGCAATTTATTTTTCACCTTATAGGCTTATATGCTTTAAATCCGGATGAAAAATGTAGTTTTATTTGATTTTCTGTGTTTATCTGTTTAAGGTAGTCCTTTGAAATGGTGGTAAGTTTACAGTAAAGTCCTTTTCTCCAAGTAGGCTAATTTCTTGAATTTTTACTCTCTGCGCCTTAGTCCTAAGATCCTTGAATCGATACTTGGTTCGAACACTACGTCGTGGTTATCAAAGATTGCTTCACGACTGGATGAAATGGTGGTGTTGCGTATGATATCATGTATTTCTGCATTTTTGCTTTCTGTTCTTGGTCTTTGGATCGAAGAGGAAATCATTGTTGACATGTTCTGCTAATTCATAACAATTATCTCGGTTGTACAATTTACATTTGACTTTGGCGTGACAGGGTATATTGCAAAGTATGCTACTCTAGCCAGCCGAGATGCTGACTGTTGCTTGATTCCGGAGTTGCCCTTTTATCTCGAAGGACCAGGCGGACTTTTTGACTACATAGAGAAAAGACTTAAGGAAAACGGACACATGGTTATTGTCATAGCCGAAGGTGCAGGACAACAAAGGGAGTTGGAGGCGTAGAGTATGCATAATTTCTAGTCTTGCATTCTGCTGAAACATCAACTCAAGTGTATCAATTTGAGGTATAATTCCCTTCTGTCCCCAATCTTTGCAAGTTTATCAATTTTTGTTTACAATGTTCCTTGCATTATTTATATACATATGTTCTTTATGGTAACTTAGCTACTGTAATTATGAATAGTTAGCTTCTTCAAGGTTCTTATGGTTTTTATTAAGTGTCGACAGTCACTGAAGACATTAATACCCCCAAAAAATGCCTGCGAAGGCCTAAAACGTCTATGGTGGTTTTGGCAATATCTTATTATTTGGTACTTCAGGACTTGAAGAGTTGAAGTAGCTTTAAATTGGAGATCCAAATCTTAAAGAGGTCAAGTTACGACTCCAAAAAAGGATGTTTTTTGCACTACAATTATTATTTTAGTGCACACTCAATTTGTTTCAAATGGGATAGTTCATTATCCATGTGTTTGTTCAACATGAGGCTGGTTTATGAGCGTTTGGTGTACGCAAGATTCCTATGTTTAAGCCATCAAAAAGAAGACAACTAGAGAGTCAAGTGTAGCTATATGAAAATTCCATATTGGAACTTAGAAACGTCTGTGGTGCAAATTTCATTTGGTGTATGCAAGATTCCTCGTTATATTACATGCTTTTGTTGGCACATTTGCTAAGTGATAAATTCATTTTTGTTTTTCATGTTGTGAATTCTTATATTCTGATAAATTCTTTTTTGCCAGAGTTGAATTTGACGTCGTCTAAGTGAATTAACTGGCAAAGTTGCCATTGCATGTGCTTCAACATACTATGGTCAAAATCCTACTTTTGTATATGAAATTCTACATCAAACTTAATTATGCAGCCTATATTTGCAATAAAATTCAACACTGTTCAGTTCAACAGGATTCAACGGGCATGACGTACGTGCCTTGCACGTCGCGATGTACCTAGTGATAATATATGGTACACAATTATTATAACCAGTTTACACTTCAGCTATAGAAGTCTAAGGAATTCTCAGACAACATCCTGCAACCCACAGGCCACAAACTTTTCACAACATAAGTGACAGTAAATAGAGCTAATCAGATAATCAATCAGTAAAAAGACAAAAAGAAAGAAGCCCAAACATTGAAAATGCTTCCTCCCAGTCCCCTCTTCCCAACCGCGCGTATCCAGTCTTCCATTGTAGACAAACTCTCATGACTAAAGAACAGAAATGATGAAAAATATATCATATCAAGGGTGCTGTCCAACGGCTTTGCCACAGAGAAGAGCATTTCGAGGAATGTCGTATTCGTTAGCAAGGCTCCGGATTGGGTCATATACTCTCAGATAGAATTGCTGCCCTAGATAGTGCCGGTTCCATATTGCAGACCTCACATTCCACATGCCTTGGTTGTCCAAGGACACTAATATAGCTGTCCAGGAGTCAGGATACACCTGCGGAAAAATGCAAGAATGGAGGAAAGCGGAAAATGCAAGAATGAGAGGAAAAATCAGGTGGATATTACAAAGTGATATGAGTGGTAAATTCGGAAGATAAGTACAGAGTTCTGCTAAGGCACAGTATTGTGGTAAAATTGCATCATTTCAACCGTTATTAAGGTTACCTGCACAGTGTGTCTTGTAAGTGCGTCGTCTAGATTGTATGCCTTTCTACTGGCATTTGTCCACTGTCCAAATCCGTAACTGTTTGTTCCAAAGGCAAAATTATCATCAACAAAATGGTTCACTAAAGGCATGAAGGATAATTAAATAGGGTCGCAGGCAAGCTGAGTAGGCTTTGGTTTGTTTACAGCCTTAAAAGCAAAAAGTTTCATAACTTACCCAACAACCCAAAAATCATAGCCATCAAGATGCCAAGATTGCAGGGATTTTTCGTTGTTTTGGAAAACTACTTCAATGAAATCATGAAGCGAGACGGGCACAACAGATGTGGAGAGGAACGCAGGGCCTTCAGACGGAAGGCTTTGGATAGAAGCCATATTAAAGACTCCGGGGATGTTAAAGTAATCAGCAAGCTTTAGAGGAGTATCGGAATTGATGTAGGAGACCCTGTTAATGGCATATCGTTGCTTCCCGTTTATTAGAGGTGCTGAGTTGGCGAACACGAATGTCCTTGTTGTAGTGATTTTTCCATAATGGAATGATCCTTGAGGGTTGGGCCTGGCTGCGTTTGCGGTCAAGTTCCACCTTCAAGTAACACAAAGAAGGAAGAAATCAGATAGTTTTTTTGAAACCTAGCTACCAAAGTTAGATAGTATAGTCCTTAACAATTGTGCTATCCAGTGAGTCAGTGACTCAAAGGCTACATTTTTTCCCATTTCTTTTTGGCTCTTGAAGGCTACATTTGCTGATCTCATAATACAATCAGCAATATATTGTATAACTCTCTGATCTCGGAGGCATTTAACTCCTCTAACGGAGACTCATATAGCTCCACATACATGGCATGCATGCAAAGACCTCCCTTAGTTATAATGCAATAAAAGCAGCTATCTCACAAAAACTTTTATTTATTTATTTTTGGTACTCAAAAAAAATATGTTACTGTCAAACGCAACCTAAGAAAAGCTCAAGTGATTTCCATGTAAAAGTTTGTGCTCGTGACTACAGTTTTTCTTGTTTTGTATACCTGAGGGCTCTTGCTTGTTTCATAGACCAGTGTTTTTGGTATGTTGGGCCAGACGGCACAGGTCCAGAAACAGGGGTATGAGAGTTACTGTAGTGTAACACTGCCGTAGCTGTGAGAACAGTCTTCGTAAAGCGTGTAGAGGCAACAATGTAGTAATCCTTTGCAGCTTGATCCAAGGTAACTAGGACAGACAACGATTGGCCAACATGCAGGTCTAAAGACTCATACGTGTTCTGAACCACATGAGATCCTTCAACCTCAACTAGCTTCATCGTATGGCCTTGAATCCGAAAGTTGAAGGATGTCGACAAGCCGATATTTGAAATCCTGAGCATGTAGGTTTTCCCTGAAAATGCAGAAGAACGGAAACATTTTGAACAAACCCATTACTGACAGGATTTACAGTCGTCCTTCAAAAGGTGAAAAGGCGTAAGAGAATGACCTAGATCACCGGTGAAGGTAGGTTGAGTCTGTGAGTTTATGAGGACGCCATCAGGAAAAGGAAGAGCTTTCCCTGAATCCAAATATTGCTGCAATGCCTGAAGACGGAAGGCCATGTTATCTTAAAACGATCGTGTAGATGATGGAAAACTATAGAGCATGACAGAAATGTGCATTCCATCAATGGACTGTTTTTCGGGTAGCCTTTCAAATTAATTACAGCACATTAGCAATATGGAGAGACCATTCGCATAATAATTTCACCAGCTTTAATCGCGAGTCCAAATGAACGTTTAAGAACCTTTATGCCATTGGGGAAAACATAAGAAACTCCATCACAAGTCCTCTTGAACGTTTAAGAACCTTTATGCTATTGGGCAAAAAATAAGAAACTTCATCACGAGTTTGGATCCAGCTTAGCACTGCTTTATCGATGAAATTGACGAATGAAAAAAATGTTTACCATCAAAGAGAGCATAAATTCCAATTGCAAGAAAAAACCATCTCTATGAGTAAATTGCAGTTTTAAATGACGAAATAAAACTAATGGAAAAGAAACAACAACAGAAAAATGTTGACTTGGTTTGTGATACCGCAGTTGATAAGATCATCATGATTAACACTAGTCCTAGTGATTTAGCAAATGCACCCTGGCAATGCCATTTTTCAAGAGCTTCAGATATGTACAAATCGTTTATTTTTTTCGACCAAGAAAGATGAAATTTTTGCACAACAATTCACACACCTTACAGGTCTATATTGATAGTTGATCGCAGAAGTACAAAAACACGTACATTCATGGGTGCGTAATGTTATGCATCGTATTACTCACCTTGTGGCTGGTCTTGAACCAATCACCAATAAGTAAATTGAAGTCCTCAGCAGGCGTAGGGTATGGTACGGCGATCACAGATCTTGCATAGACATTTAGCCCTCCAAACGCTCCAGCAGCTTTGTGCATTAGAGTAGAGGGAAAGTATGTGTATGTTCCAATCTGATCTTTGGTTTGAAACTTGTAAGTGAAATTCGAGTTGGGAGGAATTGGGCAATTAGTCCCTAACAGACCATCTTGCCATGAATTCTTCCTCTGCTTAATTCCATTCCTGCAAGTAAAGAATTCGCCTCGTTATTCTATGTTTTATAGCGAATGCTGTATAAATCAGAAGAAATTCACCAAATGGTACAGTAAACTTATTAATTAGGTATGTGAGAGAAAAAAATATTGCTTACACATTATTGACAGTACAGTCCTTTTTTCCCTGAAAATCTACGAATCAAGATATTTTGCATTTGAAGGAAGCTACATGCACAACTTAATGGTATTGCAAGGCCGAACTTTGCCACAAGAATTACGGTCAATGCCTTGTTCATAAAAAATTCAGGAGGATCAGGACCCACCGTAATTGACTGAAAGAGACTATCGATATATCTAAGATCTTGCATTGCATTCCAAATCATGTTACTATTTACCTCTTGTCGCGTAACACATTGGAATGAACTCAAAGTTACATCAAACAGCTGGGAATGCAACTTGTAGGATTCCAAGTTGGTAAGCAACTACGCATTCCGAAGCAAAACCTCAGGTAATTCGGTTAACTAGCCTAAATATTTGCAGAAAAGAGTCAGTATATGAGGTTAGACAACGGATTAGTCGACGTAAGCTGCCCCTATTGGCAATTACTAGTAATTCCAAGTTCAAATTCGGCCATGGAATCAAAATTAGTCACAAATCATATTAGATTGTTAACCACCAACTCATCTAAAAGCTTAAGCTGTTAGAGAGGAGCAACTTTATTACTTATACCTTCAACAAATCAAGTCATATCACCACCAAACAGAAATTTAAGCTACTCAAGAATCAAAAGATTATTCTGTGGAGATAGAGAGAGAGTCTTACCATGTCAAGAGGAAAGGGTCGTCCAGCTTATTGATGACATTGATGATTATGTTGTCATTGGTGACAACATCAAGTCTAGGACCAGGAAATTGGCCATTTATAAGTATGACCTTCAAAAATCAAACACTAGAATATAAAAAATACAAAAAACTGCACGAGAGTGACACAATTACAAAATAATTGAGAACCGAAAGCAATTTCAAAAATTAATTACCTGTTGAGGGACACCCATAGGAGAAGCTGTTCCGTAAGTGACAGTCCATGTGAAGTATCTGTAAGGATCCTCTGCTTTCACCAGAGAAACACTCAGGAGAGCCAATAATGCAACACAAATTGAACGGAGCAACACTTTTCTTCCCATTGACGGAACCAAATATAAACCACAAAGCTCTTGTGTCTACAAATCAAATGAGCCCAATATACATAATTAAGGAGTTTTAAAACCCATAAACATTTATGTCTTGTCTAGTGTTTCTTTGAAAACAGAAATGTAAACCTGAAGAACTAAAAACATGCACATAAAATTATTACAATCATTCAAGAAATAATAAGCTTTCTGCCATTATCTCAGGGTTCTCAGAGACATAGTTACATTTTAACATTACATAGCAGTCACTACGTAGCATATTGGCCGCTAAGTACCAGTTTTTGGCTTTTCGGTACCAACATTTCCCACAGGTCTAGGTTGATATCTAATACGTGTTGGTTTGTGTCTGATTTCCTGTCCCTTCACGTCCACTATGACCAATACGTGACAGCTATGAATTAACTATTTTGGTGCCAAAATAAATTTTTTACAAAATTTATGGCCGCTAAACCCCATTTCAGCTACGTATAATTCCATACTCTGGCAACTGGTATGTTACCGTTTCAGGGTCGCCACCACTATTTAAAACCTTCACACATACAAAATCCAGGCAGTACATAATCCTCATAACGAAACAGAAACAGAATGGACAGATAAGAAATGGGAACTTACCAATTAAGGTTGACTTACTCTGCCTAAACTACAAAAATGGAAAGAATGAGTAAAAGAAATGCTCGGGCTGGCTAACTATCTCTTTCTAGCAATTTCACCATCTAAAATGAAGTGGACATATATAAGCCTTATAAACACGCAGAAAGCTTCACCGGGTATATATGCCTAAAATGTCTGGGTCTGAAAAAGTGAGTATTTTTTTAAAAGCAATATTTGCAGGGAGGTTGGTAATGAGTTCTATTTGGCGCATTTCACGGAAAAGAAATGAGTTGGTTTCCTTTTTTTTTTTTTTTGGTCACTATAAGTAGTAGTAAGAGAATACAAGTATTGAAGTTACAGCAAAGAACCGCCATATGGGGAACAAATAATCGATCCTTTCTAATTTTGCCAAAATTGGCACATTTGACCTCCCATGAAGAAATGTACAAGTGTGGCCAAGTGAAAAATGAATTGGTTATTTGTACTAGAATTTAGAAGCTAGCTTTTCTCCATTCTCTTCTAGTCCTACTTGTTTTCACTAAATTATAGGAAATATAATACAAACATATTTGGTAATGATAGTTTGTAATTTTACTTCATTTGTTGGAGAAAACACCCTGAGATAGAATTTTAGAAATTGATGTTGTTTATAACTCAGGTAGACCGGCAGGGCTAGCTTAAGCATATTTCAATTAATTTTGAGAGACCAATCTGATGGCAATTTATCCTCTTTTCTGACATAGTGAAAACACTGTCTTACATTTGAATGCTACGAATAATAAAGAATGCACAAATATGTTACACATATAGTAATATTACATAATTATCTACCTAATAAAACACAATGGTGTGGGGACCATACAAGACAAGTTGATCAAATGGTTGAGATTGATTTGATCTAATAGTGGAGAGGCATTCTTCTCATTTAATTAAAGTGCCCACACCCCCACATTTATTACAACACTGCCATTAGAGAAAATGAAGCTCTCCCACAATCTATCTCACTTACACATCCCTACCATGCGTTCTTTTTTTTTTTAAATTACCGTGCGTTCTTTTTTTTTATCACTTCCATGCGTTCAAAAATCAAAACTATTTTAGGCAGATTATGTTAATGAATTTTTGGGCTTTTGGGTTTTTATTTTTTTTGGATTATTGATTTGTCTCGACGAGAAGAATCGAAAAAATATTAC
>JAOTQK010000002.1:11654304-11689227 GCA_025642025.1 Rhododendron ferrugineum
CAACGTCTTAGACAGCGCAAGACAAACTCGAAAGAAAGAAACGCCTTAAGCATGCTCCTATGCAAAACAGTGCATGCAATAGGGAAAGCAGTAACACGTAGACAGTTACGGGGTTAGATGCACATAATCTTACCCTGCAGGTACCTGTCCTAATTTGGAGAGTTCGGTGCTTTGTATATGCAAAGGTTGGTTTTGGTTCGTAACGGGTTCCTCGAACTAAGGCCACAGATATACCTCTCGTTGCCCGCGTAACCGCAGAGCAACAGTCGAACGGTAGAATGACCTATCATCGTCGAAGGTTGTTGGTCATTCGGGGTCCCTGGGCTTCGGTAAACCGTGCCGGATTGCCAAAATGATCCAACGAGGCTTATCCCACATCGATGCAAATGAGAAATGCAAGAAATTGATTAAGAGAAGAAGAATTGCAAAATCGCAAAATGCCTTTTCAAATTCGGCTCACTTTTTTTTAATCCATCTTTAGAGGAAACTACACAAGTGAACAATCGAAAAAGCCCCATATCAAAACTACTCACCGTTTTGACAGACTTTTAAGGGATTGTTCACAAGCGTAATAAACCCTAAGTATGGATTAATATCGGTTCGATCCCCAGCAGAGTCGCCACTGTGGGCAGCATGCCCTGATAAAGAGGATTCCATTCCTTTCTCTTGGATCGAGGGAGCGCGAGCGGGGAGGCAAGCGCTTGGAATACAGAGTCGCCACTCGGGTTTGAAGGTCCGACACCCAAGGAACCGTATTTCGAAGCACCTACTGCGTTATTTGATTTGAAAATTGAAGGCACCAGTCCGTCATAACCATATCTGGGTTCGGGAGCCAGATTACGAGAGGGGAAGGGTTTTAAGGCACCCCTCTCGCCCAATCCGGAGATCAGTCTCTACTTAGGCATTTTGAAAACATTGCAATTCTTCTTTTGTTAATCAATTTTAGCCAATTAGGGCGGGGAACAGTTAATCGGGGATTAAACTGTAGCATGTTTGCAGGATGTGATAGAATAGCATGCTTGCTCTATTGAAATAGTTAGTATAGGATGAAAACAGACTGATGTGGGAGTTTAAACAGACTGGAAGACACCTATTTGGAATGATGTGTGCAGGGAGAAACCAGCATGCACTGATCAAGTCACTGCAAGCTGACCCAACCTGCGAGCGTTACTACCAGACCTGCGCACAACAGTAAGCTCAAACCCATAGCTCTTATTCTCAAACCCTCTGGACTCTGGATGGACCAGTGCACACCCAGGACAAACCAAGCAGCTCATAGGCAGCTAAACTACATAGTTACAAGCAGTTTTTAAGACTGAAAAGCCCTAAAAATTAACAAAAACACCCTATAAACAGTGTGGGGACAAAATAATGGCCAAATGCCAAGTTACCCGTGCAAGGCCACTCACTGGTCAGAGACAGACCGGCGCGCGCGGGTTGGTCCCTGGCGCGCACGTGTCTAATCAGTGTTTGGTTTACACATTTCTGGGTTCTAGTACATATCCAGAATGAACCCAGAGGTACTCCACAGCAGCAGAAATGAATATTGAAATGTAAAACTAGCATTTTTAACTATGGAAAGCAGTAAATTGGTTGTTAGCATACTTCACAGTGAGATATATACAAAGAAGAACAAAAAATTGCAAGACACCAATCCCCATGCGGACCTGCGCGCGCAGCCACGGAGGGGCGTGCACGAGAGTGGGACCGACGCGCGCTGGTTCTTGCCTCTACGGTTTTGAAACTTTGCTAGCTTTAGGGCCAGGACTGGTATTGATTACCAGCCTTGACCCTAGTCTGCCAGCCCCCCTTAGGGATCAGAACAGAAAACAGAACCAAGATAAGCTATACCTTTAGTATTTGAGTTTAAGAAGTGTTTGAACTTTGAGGTGTTTGATGATTGAGGAACAAGGTGGTTGTGCTTGATTGGAGTGTGTAAATGGTGGTGGGATGTTGCTACACTTTTAGAAAATTGGAACCCTAAATCTTGAACCCTTTTAATGGAAGAACCATGGGGGTATTTATAGGAGAACAAGTGAGTTAGGCCTAGTGCAAAGAGAGGAGCTCAGCCAGTCCATGAGGCTGGCTGAGGGCTGCTTGGTAGGTAAGCTTCCCAGCTGAAAAAGGTGATGGGGACAGGTTCTGACCATCGCGCGCTGCACTGGGTCTGGCGCGCCCGAGATGCGCCCCGGCGCACGATGGTCAACGGTCAAACTTTGACTGTTGACCAGCGTGCGGGGGTTTGGGTGCAGCGCACGCCAGTCAGTTTAGACTTTTTGGCTTTTTGAAGTGGCTTTGGCAAGGTTAGGTTCAAGGGTTTTGCACACACTCAAAGCTCAAACACTTGACATTCCCAAGGTGTTCTTGATCCGTTTCATCATCGGGGAATTAGAAACCAAAAGTAAACTAATCTGGAAGCCCAGATTGGGGTGTCTACAGTTGGCACTCAGATAACACGAGCCGGGTGGTTCTAATGTCATTTGGCTCTTAGTAGGTAGTTCGGGCTTAAGTCTTTTGCAGGGTGAACGCGCTACCACACCAGCCTTGGTTGATTGGATATAAAGTCAGAGTGATTGAGGCATTCAGGAGCCCTAAGCATGGGCGCGATTACGTGTCGCGGTTGTTAGTCCAACAAAGTCTTGACCATGATCCTGTGTGACTAACTGTGGTTCCGTTGGAAGAGCCAAATGAGTCGACCTTGAAAGCCGTTCGGATGACGAAAGGAGCCGGTGACGACAAAACCTCCAACTTGGTCGAGGTATAAGGGGGTTGACATTCCCCCAGTGGTACAATCTTTTGTTCCCTTTCCTTATTGTTGTTCTCCATGCTATGAGGTCATAGCATATTTCAAGTTGGGGGAGGGATATATATGCTATATATTTCGTTTTCGTTTTCGGTTAAATTTTTTCGTTTTTAGAGTTGCAATCCTTCCGTTATTACAGAATTAGTGGATTAAAATAGCTTGGCACATGCTTATTAAGTGTTATTTGGCAAGAGTTCATTTTACGCAAATTTTGTATTTCGCAACTTGCATGAATGGACTAAAGGCGGAATTCACGATGTTTGAGCATGTTTCGATCAAGTTTTGTCCATATCCCATTCTTGTTCCTCTTACATTCTTAGTTTAGGTAAATACTCTCATGTTCATGACTTAGTGTGTTTGATGTCTTTATTGAATCGTTAAGGAATATATGGCGTGCTTAGGAAGTGATACAAGGCATTCTTTGATTTATTCCACATGCGTGTCCCCTCGTCCTATTTTGTATCCTAGTCCGTGGCCTTCCTTTTTGTTCATTAACTTAGGGAACCGGATGTTTGGAGGGATTATGGGAAGTGAGTTTCAATGTTGTGAAGTGTTTTGGAGAGTGTGTGGTTGTGTTACGAGTGTTTGGGAACTTTCCGGTATTTATGTTGACAACGACCTAGCCCTACGCTCGTGGTTTTCAACCTATTTCAGCGGTTAGGTTGTGGCGAAGCGTATTTTGGTGCCGTTGCCGGGGATCGTACCCACAGAGATAATCTCTATAGCTTGTTAGGATTTATAGATGTAAGGGTTTCCGGCGTTTAGACGACCAACTTTAGGTTTTCCTTTGAAAGGTGGAAAAACACTCTTATGGAAAAGACTATAACTGAGTTTTAGCTAGGAATTAAAAGCGGCAAGGCATAGAAGTTCATGACACCCGTAACTTAGGCCAATCAACTTTTCCCAATGAAAACTCGGTTGAATCACACGGCATAGGTTATCAACCGGAAGGTTTAGCGGTGAAAATGGTTAGGCTTGAAATAGAGTTTGAATAACAAGCTAAACACAAAGCGTGACATCGCTCCCGGAACCATGTGTGCAAGCACATAATCACCGGAGGTTAACAACGCCAAGACTTGTATTCAAACTGAATATCAAGATCCAAGAACAAGAAGTGTAGTTGGAAAGCGAGCAAGTTCTTTGGTTCTTTTGGCAAACACAAGGCGAGACATAGCTCACGGAACCATATGTGCAAGCATATGATCACCGGAGGTTAACATTGACAAGTTTTGTTACATAAAAGGCAAACCACGTACATTTACAAACCAAACCTCAAGTTCTGAGATTGAGAGAAACAAGATTAACCGAAGTCACAAGGCGTTATTCACCCCATGGCCAAGCCTTAATGACTACTCAAACATACTTGAAAGATTAAGCATAAAGCTAGAAATGACAAACATATTTAACCGATAGAAACGGAAATAAACTTGATATTAGTAAGGATCTCAACCGTAGCTACAACATTAATAAACGAAAAATTAACATAAGACAAATACCTTAAGGAGTTTTTGAAGGAATTAACTTAAAAGCTTCAAAGCATTAATGGAGTTCTCTCCTAGAGAGAGAACTAAAACTAGAACATAAAGTAGATAGATGTAAAGTGAGAGAGAGAGGAGTATTTATACAAGAACATCCTCTCTCTGTACAAAATATCCCAAAATCATACCAAAAGTAGAAAGTTTCCACTAATGGAAGGTTGAAAACTGTGGCAAAAATCTGCCCGGAAGCCATTGGTATCGATACCTATGCAAAAGGTATCGATACCCTTAAGGCTGGACAGCTACGGGGTGATTTAAGGTGAATGGTATCGATACCAATCTGCAAAAGACAGATTCTGCTTTGCTGAACTTTGCGGGCTCGCTCCGGACACTCCCGAACTCGGATTTGGGTGTTCTTTGGACCGTTGGAAAGCTTGTCAAGTCTCCTTTCTAACCCAAGTAGTTTGGATCCAACATGATTTGTACATCAAAAGATATGACAATTCTACCCTCAGCTGGTCGGAAAATGAAAAGCTTTGGTAACATTCTCACATCTCCTTCAATTCCCTTGACCCTTGGGTGACCCGAGCAACCCCCAAACCATCTCTTCATGACTCTTCGGGCACCACAATGTGGTGGCACGTGGCCTTGAGCACTTGGGTGCACCCGGAGCATTCCTTGGCGTTAAAATGCACCTTATTTATACGAATTACCTGAAATACACAAAAAACCTACCTTACGTGCAATATCGCATAAAAATGACAACATATATGTACGAACACAACATACTAGAGGACTTAGCACCAAGAATATGCATTATTGGGTGCTTAACACAGGGGAAGAGCTGCAAATTTTTCAGGAAATCAGTAAATGTTATTGATAATTTCCTCAACGTTATTGATAACATTGTGCCCAGTGGGACTCCAGCTTGAAGGGTATCGATAACCTTAAGTGAAGGTATCGATACCTGTGTGTTACGGGTAGTTTATAATTTGAAAAGGCATGTCCAAAATCATTTAACCCCAAAACCCACTCTCTCTCTACTCCTCCATAATCGTCCCTCCTCCCAAAACCTTCGAACCCTAACGCACTAAACCCACCAAATTCGTCCATATCTTCCATAAATCCTCCATCTCCATCATCATTCACCAAGAATCTTCCATCAATCCAAGGTTTTTGAAGGATTTTCAAGGTTCTCAAGCCAAATCCTACTTCTACAAGGCAAACCCACTCTCTCATTCTCTATATGCATGAAATTCTCTGTTTTTTCTCTATAATGGCTTAAAACCCTCATTACCCACCATATATTTCCATACATAACCGTTCTAAGCCATCTCCCTACGTACCTAAACTCCCAAATTCGAAATCACCTAAAACCCTGGCCTGGATTTTTGAAATTCTGTAATGAAAATTGACATTGTACTGCCCTGTTAGTTATTGGATTGCATTTTTGGAGTTAAATTCTATGAGAATTCATTGGTGTGGCTGTGTTCCGTTTCGGGGTGGTCAGTTTTGTTGCTGCATTGGCTGTTTTTGTTTAGGGCAGTTGGGCTGAAATTGTGTGCAGGTTCTGTTCTCTTGAATTGAAGCTGTGGGGGTTGCTCTGTGTTGTGGGTGATTTTCACAATGGTCCGTAAGAAGGGTTTTGTTCCGGGAAAGGGCAAAGGAATTGCTTCCTCATCTCGTCAGGAGATTGAGGAAGATATTGTAGAGGAGAGTGAGCATGATTCCATGGCCGAGGACAGTGATGACTCTGCTCCTTTGGAGAGTCGAACGGGTAAGCGTGAGAAGTGCCGTAAGCATAGGACGTCGAAGGAGATGGAGGCGGACGCTAGGTTGGATTGGGTGGAGTCAATACCACTCAGGGGGTTTCAAGTGTGAGCAGCAAGTCAGTCGGAGGAGCTTCGTGAATGACAATGCCATCATCATCCAACTTGAGAACCAAGGTTTGCGCTTCTGGACTAGAGCCCTTCTCGGGTACAATGAAGTTGGCGTCATCGAATTTTATCAGAATTTGGATACGAGTGAGGCGTTGGCCAAGGGAACAATCAAGTCAAAGGTGAATAATAAGAAAATTGTGGTGGATGCTAATGAAATTGCTAAGTATTTGAGGTATAAAAGGCCAGAGGGGGATTGGGTGAATTTTCCGCATGCCGAGTCCATTGATTCTGATGCAATTATCAATGATATGTACATCGCTATCCCAAGCGTCGGGGTTCCTCCACACATACCAGGGAAGTTCAAGGATGTCTATAGGGTGTTGAACCAATCTTTATCCCCGTGGAGCAGAGAATAAGCCGTCAAAAAGGAGTGCAGAGATTTTGTATGCTTTCATGAACGAAGTGGAGTTTCAGGCTGATTGGGCTAGGTTCATCTTCGAGCAGCTTGTGGATTTCAAGGGGGATTCCTTTGGTACAGCTCGTTGTCCTTACCCGTGCATGATCATGGCATTCTTGCGAGAGAAAGGCATATCGAAGGGGACGTATGAGAAGCTTGAGCAACCATCTCCCGGAATTATCACAAAGGCTGTGCTTGTGAAAAGCAAGTCTCAATCCAAGGCTACTGCAGCTGGTTCATCAGCAGGCCCGTCGGCACCTTCCGTTCCAACCAAGCCAACCTTGGTGCCTGATCCTAAGGCATCCAAAGAGAGTATTTGGCGGAAGTTGCGTTGCCAAAACATAGCCATTTGGAATTACATTCAAAAGGAGAAGAAGGAGAGGAAGAAGTTGGCTAGGGAAGTGGGGGAGCTTAAGCATGAGCTGCATTGGCACACTCAGTACATCAAGAATACGACGGATAAGAAGTATGAGGCTCCGCCGAGGGTTGAGGAAGCTGCGAGTGAGGAGGAGGTTTTGTTTGGACCGGGGGCTGCTCCTGGAGGGCAGTAAGGAGGAGGACTCATGTCGGTGGTTAGTAGTAGTAGTAGGTCAAAAATCCCTCAACTTGGTCGGGGTGCTTGGTGGTTGACAGCCCACCTTTCTATCTTTTTATTGTCGTTAGTAGTTGAACTTTTATCTAATAGTTAACAAGTTTTTGTTGTGGCCGACATGTGGCCTTTGACTTGGTAGTTGAGTTGGTGGCGGCCCAAGGGTAGGTAGATAACCAAGCTAGTATATGGCTGCCACCCCATTTTGCTAACCATTCATTCATTAAAACCAAGGTCAATATATGCTTAAAAGTCCATAGTTGATCCATATTATGCCTTTATTCCGTTTTGATTCAATTTTTGACGTTGTGCATATTTTAGTTCATGGCATGTTTTCTTTCGGTACTTTAGCTTATATAGCTTTGTGTTGGTGAATTCTGTTTCATGGTGCTCTCCACAGATAAGGCATGGTTTTTTTGCTCCCCATTGCCTATTTCCGAGCACTTTTTGTGGGATGTGGTTCGTAGCATGCGTTTGCATATGTCGTGATAGTCGTATCCTCCCTTTTGATCTTGGATACGGTCTTCGGTAGGTTGTTTGGAATATGCTCAGTACTTAGTGTTCTGTCGTGGTTTTCAGCTGTTAGTTGCGAGTTTGAATAAATTTGTTTTTCGAACTCTTGCTAGCTGTTTAGATATGAGCATGTGCCTTAGCAATTTTGTCAGAAGAATTGTTAGTTATTTTCAATAGTTTGTTTGTGTTGCTCGGGGCATAGCAACGTTCAAGTTGGGGGGTGTGATGAGCACCCAAGATTGTATAATCTCCTCCGAATTGTGATGTTTTTATGTCTAATTGATCGTTTAAGTTAAACTTTGCACGTAAGGTATGTTTTAGTGTTTAGTAGGTGAAACGCGCAAATAAAGTGTTTTCGTATGCCAAGGGACGTTCCGAGTTGTATCCAAGTGTCCAAGTGCCCGCCGGTATTAATTTCATTGTCACCGCGGCTTAACGGCGTCATAAGAAGCCTCAAAGGTCTTTCGGTGGTCTCGTTGGCAAGAATCATGTCAAAGTGTAGCAACTAAGCCAAATGCATCGAGAATGATCCTTGGAGTATCCGAGTACTCGAGACCACCATGTGCTGCACTACCAAGCCCCTCGAGTCGAGTGACGATGGCCCGGAGGTGCCAAGGCAGGGCTGGCAGAGCAAAAGCTTGAAATCTGCATTTTCTGGAATTGTTATCGATACTTATGGTATCAATACCATTTGTCCCATTTTGGTCCACAAATAAAGAGAGAGTACACAAGATATATTATTGGAAATACTGACTTGAATTGGCTTGGATATTACAAGTGGTAGAGCCCTCCTTTTATAGGCGCAAGGAGAGAATACTGACACTAGTGTTTACTTCATGGCTTACGTACAAACTTCTATCAGTAATAGTACATCATCAACTTTATTCATAAGGACTTAATATTCACAAAAGTACTTTTCACATTCGTACACATCACCACTTATGAACAGTACCAACTAATAATTTACCCCTTCCTGGAAAATGAAAGGGGCACCACGCAAAAGGGACAGGTGGCCTGAACACCTGGTTGTCATTCTTCAGTATCATCCGAATCACTTCTTTCAGGATAGTCTTCGGTTCTGTCAGTCAAGTAATACTGTTCTAAAAGATAGCGGATATTTTGGCGCCATTCTTCCGGATAAGTATCATTGAATTTCCAGTTGGCAGTTTCATAATGGAGGAGAGATGAGGGGACTTCTGTAGGTGTCAATCCATTAAGGGAACACATTGTTTGGGTCATGACAAGATAATTTCCACTGTCGATCTGGATTCTTCGAGACTCTGGATATGCTGTGAGGAATATAGTGTGATACTCCTTTCGCCAAGTGATAGATCCATCTGGATTAGGGTGACTCCTGTTGTTGTGACTTGTCCAAAAAGCAAATTGGAGATTCCCGCCTGCGCTGTTAGGGATTCCTCTAATCTTCTGCTGCCAAAAAGATATACTTCTAAAGAGCAAGAGCAACTTTAGGAAGAAATCTTCTGGAGAATGAATTTGATTAAATGCCGCTTGTGCCAGATAAACCAAGACTGCTGATCTATTAAAATAGACACTTATGGTATAGACATCTGCTAGATACCATAAAAGTAGGTAGGCTTCTTTTTTGAAATAAAAAACATTGAGGTCATATATTTCAAACTGGGTGAGAAAGGGATAAACAGGATGGAAAGGTAAACCTCCTATGGGACCTTCATCAAGACCATATTTGAAAATACAGAGGTGCTACAGATTTTGACACATTTGGACACGCCTCGAAACTAACGTTTATCTTGCCTTTCTCAACTCATGGCTCGAAGTTTGGTACGGAAAATGAGAAGGGTTCGCCTTTATGTAACAAAACTAGCCGATGTTAATCTCCGGTGATCATGTGCTCGCTCACATGGTTCTGGAGCGATGTCTCGGTTTGTGTTTGCCAAAAGAACGAAAGAACTCACTTGTTTTCCATATAACATTTCTAGTCTTTAATGGTTTCATAGCTAAATCCTCCGGTTGATAGCCTAAGCCGTGTGATTCAACCGTGCTTTCGTTGAGAATGGTTCGATGGCCTAAGTTGCGGGCGTTAATAACTCTGTTACCTGGCCGCTTGTTTAATCTAGTCAAAACCAATGTTCTAGTCTTTTTCTTAAGTATATATCACCACTTCAAAGGAAAACCAAAAGTTGGCCGTCTAAACGCCGAAACCCTTACATCTACAAATCCTAGCAAGCTATTGAGATTTTCTCTGTGGGAACGATTCCGGACTTCTAGATATTATGCTGACAACGACCAAGCCCTACGCTTGGGGTTTTAAACCTATTTCAGCGGTTAGGTTGTGGCGAAGCAAGGGGCCTCCATAAACCTCATACCCCTGTAAACTTTTAAGCCGTTGGGGATACAAGATAATCGGATAGTGGATTCACCAATCACTATCACGGGGTTCAGAGGAGACAAAAAGCAATCTCTGGGATATGTTTTGGTGGATTTAGAAGTGGGGGCAATACGCTCAACTACTAAATTCCACCTAATCAATGCGGACCCAAATTACCATGTCATCCTTGGACGGAGTTGGATGCACAAGTATGCCATTGTGCCATCAAGTTACCATCAGTGCCTGAAAGGAGTTTGGGCAGGAAAGAGGGTCACCATCCGCACGTCGAAAAACCTGTTTGACACTCATGAGGCACACCTCTTAGACGTAGTTTACTTTTCGGAGCTAGGTGAATTGTCTCAGGCAATCATCGCTAAGCCGCGCAACGTAAAAATCCCAAAGTGGGAAGACATCAGGAACGACAAGCCGGAGACTCGAGAGAGGGACCAATCCGCGACAGAGCCCGCAGCCCCCAGAAAGATCACTAAGATGAAAGAAGGGGGCAAGACGGTGTACTACTTATGACGGTCCACCGAGGCAGCGGCCAATTGTGAAACCACTGGCCCCGGCGGAACATGTACCATGATAGGGGAAGAAATAATTCAGAAGCCAAAACCCGCTCCGGAATGCATGCAAGACCAACCCAAGCCTTAGGAAGAGGCGCTGGAGGAAGTCGACCTAAATGACGAAGTGGGCCCGAGAAAACCAGTTTTTATAAGTAAAGAATTGGACGAAGAATTCTGAGATAAGTTAATCACGCTGTTACGAGATAATTCAGATGTCTTTGCATGACACTACGAGGAAATTCCGGGTTTAGACCCAGAGCTAGTAACGCAACATTTGGACGTCTTTCCTAATTCCAAGCCAATGAAGCAATCCCAGCGAAAATATCACCCCGATTTGGAGGGACAGATCAAAGAAGAAGTTGAAAAGTTGCAGAAAGCGGGCTTCATCCACCCAATCCAGTGCCACGAGTGGTTAGCAAACATCGTCCCCGTGAAGAAGAAAAACGGCCAAATCAAAGTATGTGTCGATTTCTGCGACCTTAACAAGGCGTGCCCAAAAGATGAATTTCCGCTCCCACATATTGACACATTGGTGGACGCCACCTCGGGCCACCAGATGTTTTCATTCATGGATGGGTTCAGCGGGTACAACCAAATCAAGATAGCTCCGGAGGACGCGGAGAAGACGGCCTTTCGGACCCCGTTGGGAAATTTCTACTACATCGTGATGTCGTTTGGGCTGAAAAACGCGGGAGCAACATATCAGCGGGTTATGACAGCAATCTTTTCACGATTTGATGCACAAAATAATCAAACATTATGTGGATGATTTAGTGGTAAAGTCGAGAGAGAGGAAGGACCATCTCGCGGATTCGGCCACTGTGTTTGGCAGATTCAGGAAATTCAACCTCAAGATGAATCCCCTCAAGTGTGCGTTCGGTATCACCGCGGGGAAATTCCTAGGATTTTTCATACATCAACATGGGATTGACCCGAATAGGGCCAAGATCAAGTCTATCATGGAAATGCCCCCGCCCCACTCTCAGAAGACGCTCAAGCGATTCTTGGGGAAGGTTTCTTACCTCCGGCATTTTATTCCTGCATTGGCGGAAATCTCGGCGCCTTTCGCGGACCTATTGAAGGGCAATGCAAAATTTGAATGGACACAAGAGCACCAGTGAGCTTTTGAATGGATTAAAGCGGCTCTAACCTCTCCCCAGACGATGGTGCCTCCAGTCGCAAGAAAGCTGTTAATACTCTACTTGACCTCCACCCTGAGATCCATTGGGGCCTTGTTGGTGCAAGAAGTAGATGGGACAGAACTCCCAGTCTACTACATCAGCAGGAAGGTCCAAGGAGCAGAAGATCTAGAGAGGTACACGGCCATCGAGCGGCACTATTTAGCCCTCATCTTCACCACGCAGAAGCTCAGACACTACTTCATGTCCTTTCCTATACGGATAATCACCAAGTCCGACCGAGTAAGGTATCTCCTGCCCCGACCCGCACTCACGGGCTGGGTCGCGCGGTGGTTATTGACACTCGCAGAGTTTGAGATCTCTTGTGCTACACCCAAAGCAATCAAGTGCCAAGCCCTAGCGGACCTCTTAGCCCAGTTTCCAAGCGGGCAGTGTGAACCACTCGAAGAATCTTTGCCCGGAGATGGTTTCGAAGCTCTCACGGCCACGTGGTTGACCCGCAATGGACGCTTAGCTTCGATGGGGCCGCGGGAAGTGGATCAGGAGGCGCAGGAATAGTGTTGCAGAACGGAGAAAGGGAGAAATTCCATCTGGCTTAAAAGTTAAGCTTCCCCTTCTCCAATAACGAGACAGAATACAAGGCGCTGATCTTAGGTCTAGTAGCGAAGAAAGAAAGAGGGATCAAACACCTGAAGATAGCGGGAGATTCAAAACAGGTAATCTTGCAAATAGAAGGGGTGTACGCATTAAAGGAACCAACATTAGCACCATACCGAATGATGGTCCAGAAGCTGATGAATTTTTTTAAGAGTGTCAGCATCATTCATAAGCCCAGGTCAGAAAATCATTTCCTGGACGCCCTTGCGACGCGGGAGCAAGGACATAATTTGAGGAGGAAAGGGCTTGTATAGAAATCGTAAAGATGTTCAAACCGTCTGCCGTGGAAGACTTTTCTGAACCAACGGAGGACAGGCGCGGAGCCATCAAAATTTAGTTAATTACCGGTGTTGAACACTTGTCCGCCGTGGAACTTTCATGCTTTGTTATCTTGCGCGGAGGACTATATCACCATGCTCCGAAAAGGGTGGCTCGCGCGGTGCATCGATTCAAAGGAAGCAGGAGAAGATCTGAAACAGATTCACGACAACAACTGCGCGGATAATGAGATAGCTCTATACAGAAGGATTTAGAGACAAGGCTACTACTGGCCTGGCATGAAGAAAGATGCCGATTTAATTGCAAAGAACTGCACGTGGTACTCCTTGCACGCAGCAAGGCCGAAATGCCTTATGGTGAGCACGAGTGATCAAGAGACAGATTGGAGGCAGGTCTACGTTGATTACTTACGGGAAGGATCCCTGCCTATGCAGAGGACTGAGTCCGCGATAGTAGTCCGCAAAGCGCGACGTTTCTTCTTGGAGAAAGGGCTCCTGTTTAGAAGGACCCTCAATGGGAGGCCTCAGAGATGTGTAGACAAAGAAGAAGCAAAGGAGGTTTTGAGAAGGACCCACGGAACTGAGCATCAAGGATGGAGAAAGCTTTACGAACAGTTGGTTCATCTGGGGTATTTCTGGCCTACCATGGAGGGGGATTCCAAGCGGCATGTGCAGAGATGTCAAGCTTGTCAAAAATTTAGGAATCTAGTTCATGCCCCTTCCGTTGAATTGCATTCGATCCGCGCTCCGTATCCCTTCCATACGTGGGCCATGGATTTGGTTGAGTCAATCAAGCCAGCATCGCGGAAGAATAGATGGATCCTAGCAGCCACGGAATTTTGCACCAAATGGGTTGAGGCTGCTCCGCTAAAGAAGGCCACATGAGACGCGGTGGCGGCATTTATCAAGGAAAACATCATCTGCAGATTTGGCATACCCAAGGTGATTCTTTCCAATAACGGGACTCTGTTCATTAATCATCATGTAGGTAGCCTCCTTGACGAATACGTGGTTGATCACTGTACCTCCAGTGCCTACTATCCGCAAGGAAACGGACAAGCGGAAGCGACAAACAAGACCCTGATAAGGATCCTGAGCAAGCTATTGGACGAACGCGGGGGAACTTGGGCGGATCATTTACCAATAGCCCTTTGGACTTATCGAACTTCGAAGAGGATATCCACCCGCGCTAGCCCCTTTAGTCTGATGTATGGAGCGGAAAAAGTTTTGCCCGCGAAGTTGAGTGTCCCTTCCGCGCGATGATTCTCGCGATGGAAAACTCCACGGAAGGAAGAAGAGCAGATTTGGAAGCCCTGGAAGAAAGAAGGGTTGCCGTGGCCCTCGCTCATGAAAAGTACTTGGAGTCCGTGGCATGCTACTACAACAAAGGTGTGGTACCGCGGGTGTTCAAAGTTGGGGACTTGGTCTGGAAGGCGATCGCGGCAGTGATGAGGGATTTGAAGACTCCAAAGTTCACGCCCAAATGGGAAGGGCCCTATGAGGTGATTAGTGCTTCCGCGAGCGGGTATTACCATTTGGCCTGCATGGAAGAAGGTTTTCGGACAGGGGCGGTCAACTCGAAATACATCAAGAAATTCTACCCATGAGAGGAGAAGTTTTGAATCAGATTCACGACAACAATTACTTGGATAACGAGACAGCTCTATACAGAAGGATTCAGAGACAAGGCAATTACTGGCCTGGCATGAAGAATGATGTCGATTAATTGCAAAGAACTGCATGTGGTGCTCCTTGCACGCAGCTAGACCGGAATGCCTTATGGTGAGCACGAGTGATAAAGAGACAGATTGGAGGCAGGTCTACGTTGATTACTTAAGGGAAGGATCTCTGCCTATGGAGTGGAACGAGTCCGCGAGAGTCGTCCGCGGAGCGCGACGTTTCTGCTTGGAGAAAGGGCTCCTGTTCAAAAGGACCCTCGATGGGATGCTTCAGAGGTGTGTAGACAAAGAAGAAGCAGAGGAGGTTTTGAGAAAGACCCACAGAACTGAGCATCAAGGATGGAGAAAGCTTTACGAACAATTGGTTCATCTGGGGTATTTCTGGCCTACCATGGAGAGGGATTCCAAGCGGCATTTGCAGAGATGTGAAGCTTATCAAAAGTTTGGGAATCTGGTTCATGCCCCTTCCGTGGAACTGCATTCGATCCGCGCTCTATATCCCTTCCATACGTGGGCCATGGATTTGGTTGGGCCAATCAGGCTAGCATCGCGGAAGACTAGATGGATCCTATCAGCCACAGAAGTTTGCACCAAAAGGGTTGAGGCTGCTCCGCAGAAGAAGGCTAAAAGAGACGCGGTGGTGGCATTCATCAAGGAAAACAACATCTGCAGATTCGGCATACCCAAGGTGATTCTTTCCGATAACGGGACTCCGTTCATTAATCATCATGTAGGTAGCCTCCTTGATGAATACGTGGTTGATCACCGTACCTCCAGTGCCTACTATCCGCAAGGAAATGGACAAGCGGAAGCGACAAGCAAGACGCTGATAAGGATCCTGAGCAAGCTACTGGACGAACGCGGGGGAACTTGGGCGGATCATCTACCAATAGCCCTTTGGGCTTATCGAACTTCGAAGAGGAAATCCACCCGCGCCAGCCCTTTCTATATAATGTATGGAGCGGAAACAGTTTTGTCCGCGGAGTTGAGTGTCCCTTCTGCGCGGATGATCCTCGCAATGGAAAACTCCGCGCAAGGAAGAAGAGCAGATTTGGAAGCCCTGGAAGAAAAAAGGGTTGACGCGGCCCTCATTCATGAAAAGTACTGGGAGTCCGTGGCATGCTACTACAACAAAGGAGTGGTACCGCGGGTGTTCAAAGTTGGGGACTTGGTCTGGAAGGCGACCGCGACAGTGATGAGGGATTTGAAGACTCCAAAGTTCACGCCCAAATGGGAAGGGCCCTATGAGGTTATTAGTGCTTCCGCGAGCGGGTACTACCATTTTGCCTGCGTGAAAGACGGTTTCCGGACAGGGGCGGTCAACTCGAAATACATCAAGAAATTCTACCCGTGAGAGGAGATGTTTTGACTCAGATTCACGACAACAACTGCGTGGATAATGAGATAGGTCCATACAGAAGGATTCAGAGACAAGGCTATTACTGGACTGGCATGAAGAAAGATGTCAATTTAATTGCAAAGAACTGCACGTGGTGCTCTTTGCATGCAGCTAGACCGGAATGCCTTATGGTGAGCACGAGTGATAAAGAGACAGATTGGAGGCAGGTCTACGTTGATTACTTAAGGGAAGGATCTCTACCTATGGAGTGGAACGAGTCCGCTAGAGTCGTCCGCGGAGCACGACGTTTCTTCTTGGAGAAAGGGCTCCTGTTCAAAAGGACCCTCGATGGGATGCCTCAGAGGTGTGTAGACAAAGAAGAAGCAGAGGAGGTTTTGAGAATGACCCACATAACTGAGCATCAAGGATGGAGAAAGCTTTAAGAAACAATTCGTTCATCTGGGGTATTTGTGGCCTACCAAGGAGAGGGATTCCAAGCGGCATGTGCAGAGATATCAAGCTTGTCAAAAATTTGGGAATCTGTTTCATGCCCCTTCCGTGGAACTGCAATCGATCCGCGCTCTGTATCCCTACCATACGTGGGCCATGGATTTGGTTGGGCCAATCAGGCTAGCATCGCGGAAGACCAGATGGATCCTAGCAGCCACAGAAGTTTGCACCAAATGGGTTGAGGCTAATCCGCTGAAGAAGGCTACAAGAGACGCGGTGGTGGCATTCATCAAGGAAAACAACATCTGCAGATTCGGCATACCCAAGGTGATGCTTTCCGATAACGGGACTCCGTTCATTAATCATCATGTAGGTAGCCTCCTTGACGAATACGTCGAATACGTGGTTGATCACCGTACCTCCAGTGCCTACTATCCGCAAGGAAACGGACAAGCGGAAGCGACAAGCAAGATGCTGATAAGGATCCTGAGCAAGCTACTGGACGAACACGGGGGAACTTGGGCGGATCATTTACCAATAGCCCTTTGGGCTTATCGAACTTCGAAGAGGAAATCCACCCGCGCCAGCCCCTTCTATCTAATGTATGGAGCGGAAAAAGTTTTGCCCGCGGAGTTGAGTTTCCCTTCTGCGCGGATGATCCTCGCGATGGAAAACTCCGCGGAAGGAATAAGAGCAAATTTGGAAGCCCTGGAAGAAAGAAGGGTTGACGCGGCCCTCGCTCATGAAAAGTACTGGGAGTCCGTGGCACGCTACTACAACAAAGGAGTGGTACCGCGGGTGTTCAAAGTTGGGGACTTGGTCTGGAAGGCGACCGCGGCAGTGATGAGGGATTTGAAGACTCCAAAGTTTACGCCCAAATGGGAAAGGCCCTATGAGGGGATAATTGCTTCCGCGAGCGGGTACTACCATTTGGCCTGCGTGAAAGACTGTTTCCGGACAGGGGCGGTCAACTCGAAATACATCAAGAAATTCTACCCATGAGAGGAGATGTTTTGAATCAGATTCACGACAACAACTGCGTGGATAACGAGATAGCTCCATACAGAAGGATTCAGAGACAAGGCTTTTACTGGCCTGACATGAAGAAAGATGTCGATTTAATTGCAAAGAACTGCACGTGGTGCTCCTTCCACGCAACTAGGCCGGAGTGCCTTATGGTAAGCACGAGTGATAAAGAGACAGATTGGAGGCAGGTCTATGTTGATTACTTATGGGAAGGATCCCTGCCTATGGAGTGGAACGAGTCCGCGAGAGTCGTTCGTGGTGCGCGACGTTTCTTCTTGGAGAAAGGGCTCCTGTTCAAAAGGACCCTCGATGGGATGCCTCAGAGGTGTGTAGACAAAGAAGAAAAAGAGGAGGTTTTGAGAAAGACCCACGGAACTGAGCATCAAGGATGGAGAAAGCTTTACAAACAATTGGTTCATCTGGGGTATTTCTGGCCTACCATGGAGGGGGATTCCAAGCGGCATGTGCAGAGATGTCAAGCTTGTCAAAAATTTGGGAATCTGGTTCATGCCCCTTCCGTGGAATTGCATTTGATCCGCGCTCCGTATCCCTTCCATACGTGGGCCATGGATTTGGTTGGGCCAATCAGGCTAGCATAGCGGAAGAACAGATGGATCCTAGCAGCCACGGAAGTTTGCACCAAATGAGTCGAGGCTGCTCCACTGAAGAAGGCCACAGGAGACGTGGTGGTGGCATTCATCAAGGAAAACAACATCTGCAGATTCGGCATACCCAAGGTGATTCTTTCCGATAACGGGACTCCGTTCATTAATCATCATGTAGGTAGCCTCCTTGACGAATACGTGGTTGATCACCGTACCTCCAGTGTCTACTATCCGCAAGGAAACGGACAAGCGAAAGCGACAAACAAGACCCTAATAAGGATCCTGAGCAAGCTACTGGACGAATGCGGGGGAACTTTGGCGGATCATCTACCAATAGCCCTTTGGGCTTATCGAACTTCGAAGAGGAAATCCACCCGCGCCAGCCCCTTCTATCTGGTATATGGAGTGGAAACAGTTTTGCCTGCGGAGTTGAGTGTCCCTTCCGCGCGGATGATCCTCGCGATGGAAAACTCCGCGGAAGGAAGAAGAGCAGATTTGGAAGCCCTGGAAGAAAGAAGGGTTGTCGCGGTCGCTCATGAAAAGTACTGGGACTCCATGGCACGCTACTACAACAGAGGAGTGGTACTGCGGGTGTTCAAAGTTGGGGACTTGGTCTGGAAGGCGACTGCGGCAGTGATGAGGGATTTGAAGACTCCAAAGTTCACGCCCAAATGGGAAGGGCCCTATGAGGTGATTAGTGCTTCCGCGAGCGGGTACTACCATTTGGCCCGCGTGGAATACAGCTTCCGGACAGGGGCGGTCTACTCGAAATACATAAAGAAATTCTACTCGTGAGAAAGGCGATGGATTTTTTTCTTTTTGCTTGATCTTTAAAAATTCCCCTGTTCTTTCTTTCCCTTTAATGATATACCAAAGTTCAATGGAAAATGGTGTCTTCCCATGGAACACCTAGAAGTTTTGTAAGGTTGAATTATCAAGCCATTTGGGAAGCTTTTAATGAAATGCAAAGATTATCTTTCCTCTATTCTGTCTCCATGATTTATATATTTTGACAAAAGGCGTGGTCACGCGGAGAGAAAATTTCCGTAGTGCCCCCCTCTTGTGATTATCAATCCGGGCTTAACGGTTACTAAACAGAGATCATGTTAAGTCACCAGGGTCAGAATATGACCCGCGTACTCCGGACTTACCGATTATCAAACAGAGATAATGTTAAGTCACACGGGGTCAGAACATGACCCGCGTACTCCGGACTTAACGGTTATCAAACAGAGATAATGTTAAGTCACGAGGGATCGGAACATGATCCGCGTACTCCGGACTTAACGGTTATCAAACAGAGATAATGTTAAGTCACGAGGGGTCAGAACATGACACGCGTACTCCGGACTTAACAGTTATCAAACAGAGATAATGTTAAGTCTAGAATGGCCAAAACATGGCCCGCGGACTGAAAGCCAGCGATTGTCCCAGATAATAGACCAAGTCAAAAGTGACCAAGGCATGTTCCGTGGCTGGAAAACCAAATAGGAAGGGATGAGATGATGGCAATGTTATTTCTAAAGACAAAATCAACACATGAATAACCTTATCGGTACAATGGCAGTTTTATTCCTAAAACCCATTTATTCAAAAAAAAATGGAGCAATGGTACATGTGTTACAAAAAAAAAAAAAAAAAGAGAGAGAAAAGAAACTTAATCTAGCCAGTCCGGGAAGACAAGCTCCTCCGGGTTCGAGTCCTCAAGATTCAGCACCGCTGCGGCCAGCTCTGCGTCATACTGTGAAACTTGGTCAAACCTGGCTTCCAGATTCGCCAAGCGCTGTCGAGCGGACTCCAACTGCCCGGAAAGACTCTGAATCTCGGGCCTCAGAGCCACCCTTTCTCCCGCGGCACTTAGCGCGGAGCTCCTCGTTCTCAGCCAAGCGAGGTCAAACCCCATGATCGCCATATCCTGCACGACCTCCTGCAGGGCAATTTCCATGGCAGCAGTAAAGTCACTGAAACATTGTTGCGCCCAAGGAGTGAGCACTTCATGGAGATCCCTGAGAAAGAGCTCCCTAAGCCGAACTGACCGCGGGTTGTAATGGGCAAATGTCTCCGGATGCGCCCGGGCAATGGCGTTGAGGAGTGTGTGATAGGCTTCATTCACGGGGTAGCCCGCGGGGAAGAGGCGGACGTGAACTTCCATCTCAGCGATCACGGGCTCCTTCCCAAGATCCGTAGCTGGGGTCCACTGAGGGGAGGCCTGCTCCCTAGACTCCACTTCGTCCCTATTCTGCTCACCCATCTCCAAATCCAGATCGACACCAAAATCCCGAAGAGCAGCATTTCCCTGGCCTCCCAAAACATCGTCAGTCTATGTGAAAATCATATCTTCAAATAAGGAATTCAGATCTGAGTCAGTAATGAAGGTGGGGCCCACGGGGGGATCTTTGTTTACCTCCAACTATCGGTCCTCAATAGGAACTGAACGCCGGGCGGGCAGTAGCTGTATGCCTCGCGGATGCATGAGGAGAATGAGTTTAGGAAGTGGAGCACGCTGGAGAATAGGGGCTGGTAATGTCCGCGGCCGTGTCTCTCCCTGCGGTTGACTCGTGGCCTTGTAAGAAAGAGGCGTTGGAGACACCAGGAGAGCCAACGGCATCCTGACCAAGGAAGCTTTCGGTGGAGCGAATTCGGGCGTTGGGGCAAGACTACAGTTGAGAGCAGGAAGGAGTGGAAGTCGAGCCCGCCCCAGGCTGACCCGCAGCGAGAACCCTCGCAGTGGTGTGAGGAAGTTCTTCAACATTGTCCTCTTCGTCCTCCCTCAGGCGCCGCACAGCCACCGCAGTGATTGGCTCCACGGCGATATTCGCCTGACCGACGGACTCATGGGTGTCCATTGGTGGAGGGGGCTCGCGGGCCTCGGAAGTCTCTGCATGAGATGTCCACCTGACCGACGGACTCGGGGGACCTCCACTGGTTCTGCAGGGCAACTAAATACACCCCAAGGGGCCTCAGCGGCGGGGGACCTAGGAAAGGTCCCACGGATTGCTTGATGCTGACAAATCTGGGGAAGCCACATTGAAGAGCCCCTGGGGGTTTCATCTTGGCCTAGAGGCAGGGCCCGGAAGGGACTTCGCGGAAAGAACACGATCGTTGCGGGTCGCGACCTTGCTCCTGCGGGAATTGGGGGAATTTCTTGTGGCTTGGTGGTTTGGGATGGAGGTAGGGCCGCAGAAATTCGAGCCCTCCCGGGAAAAAGCTTCCGCGGGAGGATGAGTTTCTCTAAGGCCTGGAGGTACAGAGGGGACATGTGTTGGGATTTTATTGGAGTGCCGTCCTGGGCCTGACTTTGGCCCAGGTGCCCTATAAATACCCCTGACACTCCCAATGATTAGAGAGAGCTGACTTTTCCCGAAAAAGAGAGGGTGTGAGCACTGATTCTGAAGAAGGAGAACATTCTTCCCTAGAGAGAAGGTGACCTCACCCATTCGAGTCCGAAAAAGACAGACACCCCCCACGAAGAACCAAAGGGACACGCTGCCTTTGTTCCTTCCATACCTCTTGCTCCTTCTCTCACCCCACAAGATTTCCTTATCCTTTCCCTCTCGCTAATCGTCGACCAATCGCACCTCTCCAGCTCACGAATATTCACACGTAAGCACCTCCCACGGAACCCCCTTCCCTACACAAAGCAATCTCAGAATGTCAAATGCGGCACACGATTGTTCACGTTGGATTGCTGACGACACAGGATTGGCAACCTATCTAGCGAATTAAAGACAATCCCCTACAGAGATACCACTGGTGAGTTGTATAGGCAATGTACCTGTAACGACTAACCAACCCCTGGTGAGATACCACTAACTTGCTAACCATTAGTCTAACCATGTGATTCATTTTGTTTTGCCAAATGATTGTTCTATAGTCTTTTGGTACCATAAATATTGGCTGACAAATACATTGGATGTTTTCAATTTTTTATTAGGTTCTTGATAAATTTATCATGAATGAATGAATGCTGGGTAAACTTATGATGAATCATGATTGATCATTTAATTCAATTTTAAATTAATCATGAATTACGGACTTATTTACTATAAATCCTAGTTTGATTCAATATATCTTGAATGTTGGTTTGATTGATTTCTGAATTTACCATGAATCACGTTAAATTTATCATGAATGTTTGGGAATTTCTATTTTATCATGAATGTTGAACTCGAGATCCGGTTCTTAAAAAAAAAAGTTCCTAAAGTAGGAGTAATTGTATTTCATGTGGAGTTCAAGGGAATTTTCCTAAACTAAAGGGGTTGGTTGCAAAAACAAAAACTTCACATGAGCTGATATATATACGGGGCGGTTCCGAGGACCTTTAAAAAAATCTCTAAACCCCCCCCCCCCCAAGTTCCCAATCGAATTTTGATGATCTGAGCTGCTCAATGTTATCAGAACGTGATTTTAAGGGTACCCGCGAGAAATCAACAAAAAAAAATTACCGGGAAGGGCTTCATCCGAATAGTTTTTTATTGAACTTTATTGAACGGTTCAATAAAAAATTGCTCAAATCAAGCCCTTCCCGGTTATTTTTTTTGCCAATTTCTCACGAGCACCCTTAAAATCACATTCTGAACACATTGAGCGGCGCGGATCATCAAAATTTGATCGGGAACTATGAGATTAAGATTTAGAGGGTTTTTTTAGAGGGTTTTGTAAGGGTCCCCGGGAGAGAGAAGAGAGGGGAAAAGGAAAGAAAAATGATTGAACATCCTTGAAACAAAATTGTACTGTCAGTAATTCTTAATTTCTTTTGGTATAGTAGTCTGTAAATATCACGTGTTCTTGAATTGGGTTGTTCTGGGGTTTTGAGTAATGTGGGTTTGGGTATTCCTAAAATCAAATAATGAGTTGGTTTTCAATACTTGGGTTAGAATAGTTGGAATTGGTGGCTAGAAGCTCCTAGTTAACTCTTTATGTGCCTGAATTATTTTTGTACAAGTTGATATATCTTCTCTTGATACTAGAATTGAAATTCTAGTGATGTAAATCATGTATAGTGCTGAAATTAGTTGCTCAAATGCAGTTAATGCTGAAAATAACCTCTATAGTTGTTGTAATTGATTGTTAAGTGCTGATACATGTTGAACCTGTGAATTAAGCGCAGGAAAATGTAATTTAGGTCCAGGAATTAGTTTTTATAGACTGAGAACTGATTGTATAATTGCTGAAACTGAAGCATTGAAGCAGGAAATGATGGTGTAAGTGCTGGAATTACTGATTTTAGTGTATATATAAATGGTCATTCTAGTGCAAAGAACTTATTTATTTGATTTGCCTAGAATATGATCGTAAGTGATGGGATACGAGTTTATATTGTTGAAATTTAAAATCAATTGCTATGTATTTGGTTGAAATTAGTGTTTCATTGTCGGAATTGGTTGAGAAGAGAGTAAAGAGCAAGTAGCTACAATTGGTTCAAGGGTTTTGTTATATTTTTTTTATGAGTATCTCATTTCATACTCATATGAGCGGATTTATGTGCTAGGCTTGGAAGGGACAAGAAAATAGTGCAATTTCATCTTCAAATAGTCTTGTGATCATCGACCCATCACGTCAAAGGTGAGTGTATCATCTCAAGTAATAAAGAAAATTTAAGCTTATTGTGATAGTTCTTCTGGGTTATTGATGGACTAGTGCTTGTCTGTGTCTACGGCACTACGCATACCGGTTGAAATTGCTCGTGCTTACGGCACTTGCTAGCTAGTAGGATTTTGCAATTGGGAGATCGGTGGCATTTGCGCAATTACTAAAAAGAATATGGGCACTTACATTACATTTGCAAGTTCCTTTTTAACACTTAGATCAAATGAATCTCAGCCCTTCAAACAACTTGTGTTTGTGTGGTCCCCACACCCTTTTGTTTTAGGGTAGTAATAATCCCAAAACTGTTTTTGTTGGTGCCAAAACTCCAATGCATAAAAGTTTTGTACATTGCACATGGTACAATTCTTTTATGCACTAAAATTTTGACACCAACAAAAATAATTTTGGCATTATCATTTCCTTTGTTTTATTAGGTAGATTGAATTGTTGTTGGTCTATTGTTGATGGAAATGTCTATTATCGACTGAGATGGAATTGCAAATTGGGGCACGGAGCATTATCTAATACAGTATATGGCGTTTGTGTGTGGACGTGGGCCTGAGGTGCCTACATTCGCTAGACACACAGAGATTTCGGCCTAAGGTGTCAATGCCCGCCAGACTTGCGTTGCGGATGAGTAGAGGCCCGATGTGCCCAATGAATCTTAACAGTAGGGCCTGAGGTGCCCAATGAAACACAATGAGTAGGGCCCAAGGTGCCCAATGAATCACTTAGGCCGCATATCAATACACATACAATGTAGCACCTATTATGATTGATGGGAGGTTGTTGGAGTTTTTTTGGGTAAAATAAGGTTGTTGGAGTTGTTTTAAGTAAATCTGATATCTTGGGTTTATGATGACTACACTATTTTGCTACAATACATGTCTTTTGCTATAATTGAGTTGGTTCATTCACTAAGCACGGTGCTTATGTCTTAAAGGTTTATTTTTCAGGTGCGTAGAGGAGTTTGAGTCCACTACAGAGTCTAGACAGAAGTTGTGGACAGTGTAGTTCGGACTTTTGACTCTCTTGCATATGTGGATAGTTTTTTTTTTAGTGTTGTAAATACCTGTGGGCTTATCTTGTGTAATATATTTTCTTGCATATTTCAGGTGTATTGTATTTATTATTTGAGAAAAGTCAGGGTGTGAGTTCATCCCATTCGGAAAATAATATTATGTTGTACATAAAAAAATTTAACTTCGAAAGTACCTCGAAAAAAACAATCAGTGGTTGAAATTCACTTTGATGATTGAATCTCACACATCAAAGTGAATCTCAACCACTAGTTGCTCTTTTCGATGTACTTTTCGGGTAAATTTTCTTTGTCTCTAGCATTAATGTTAATAAAATCCCACCTAATTAGGCAACTATATTTACATTTATTAATACATATCACTAAATAAATGTAGGGGGCCGGTTTTACCAACCCAATTTTTGACACTCTATCTCAGCCACATAAATCAAGGGCAAAGGTTAAATGGTCTCACATACGCAACCTCACCTAATCTCTCTCCCTACTACTCCCTCCGTCCATTTTTAAGTGTTCAGCTTCGTAACTCCAACTTATTACACATTTCACATCAACTTTTACCTCTATTTTTCCTACTTACCTTCTATGGAGACATCATCATTACACTTTTACTCACTTTCTTTTTAAAATGGAATTTACTTTTAGGGGCAAAATAAAAAATGTACCATTTTTTACTCACTAACTTTACAAAATGGACAATTATTAAGGGACAACCCAAAATGAAATACTGGACTCTAAAAAAGAGACGGATGAAATATCTTTCACGACATAGCCCTCCCTCCCCATCTCAGGACCTCCATCTCCGGCAAGGGTCCTCATCTTTGGCGAGCAACCCAGTACTCTTTCCCCCCTCTCCTCCATCCGTCTCTCTCTTGTGCGCATTGGACATCGAATCTAATCATAGCACAAGGAAGAAGGGTCCACATCGGTTATCAGTTCAAACAGGCGCAATACTTGTTATCGGTTCACAAACCCAAGGAAGATTTCAATCCCCACATAATTATAGGTTCTGAAACACGACCACTTCAAGTGTGTTAAGTTTTTGGTTTTATTTTGTAATTTGAATAAGTCTTTGATTGTCCTAGTCTTTCGGAGGTTGTTTCTTTACCAGATTTATACGAGTCTTAGTAGTGGGATAATCTGTTTTTGATTCAGTTCCTTGTTTTCTGGTACAGTTGTTAGTTGGTTCCTATAACAGTTATATTTTAAGAGGAAGAAGGAGATGCTAAAAACATTAACATATTTTATTCATAAGACCCAACAACTTAAATAGAAGATTACATGAACTAGCATACCACTAATTTAGGAACCAACTAACAGTTGTACTAGAAAACAAGGAATTGAATCAAAAACAGATTATCCCACTACTAAGATTCCTATAAATCTGGTAAAGCAACAACCTCCTAAAGACTAGGACAATCAAAGACTTATTCAAATTACAAAATAAAACCAAAAACTTAACACCCTCCCTTAAACTGAGTGCTCTACTAACATTCGGTTTAGAAAGAGTTTTTCACCGGCCCAGCCCCTCCGGTAGCTTGTTGTCCCTCTCAGCTTGCTTGTTGTCAAGTAACCTTGCAGCTCCCTCCGTCAAATTGGATTCTCAATTGAACAAACACCAAGTAAGCTCCACAACTTCACGAACGTTCCCAACTTGAGGGGTTTGGTCATAATATCTGCAACTTGATCTTCACTTTTGCAAAAGATCAGATCAATAGTTCCATCCTTGGTGTGGTATCTTAAGAAGTGAAACTTCACGTCAATATGCTTGCTTATTCCATGTAGAACTGGATTCTTGGAGAGTTTGACTGCAGAGCTATTGTCACAGAAAATTGTAATAGCACCTTGCCTCTTGAAATAAAGCTCTTCAAGAATTTTCTTCAACCATATCGCTTGACAGACACATGAAGTGGCAGCAACAAATTCAGCCTCAGTGGTTGATAAAGTGACGATTGGCTTCTTCTTTGATGACCATGAAACAGCCCCTGAACCCAGCATTAAGACATACCCCGAAGTGCTTCTTCTATCATCTTGATCTCCAGCATAATCACTATTAGTGAAGCCTCTCAAATCTGCTCTTTCTCCCTTCTTGTAAAAAAACCCAAATTTCCAAGTACCTTGCAAATATCGAAAGATCCTCTTGGCCGCTAGAAGATGTAACTCAATAGGATTCTCCATGTATCTACTAATGAGACTCACATAATGCATTATGTCTGGCCTTGTTGCTGTCAAATACATTAAACTTCCAGCAATTTGCTTGTAAAGTGTGCTATCGACCTTCTTTCCATCATGATCTTTAGTTAGCTTCATACCAAACTCAGTTGGTGTGCTCACAGAATTGCAATTCTTCATCTGAAACCTGTCTAAAATTTCTTGCACATATTTCTTTTGAGAAATAAAAATTCCAGCAGGGAGCTGCACCACTTCGATACCAAGAAAGTAATGCATCATACCAAGATCAGACATTTCAAATTCAGCCATCATGGACTCCTTAAATTTCTCAAACATGGAACTATCGTTTCTAGCATAAATCAAATCATCGACATATAAGTAGACAATGAGCATTCTCCATCCATCTTCAATCTTTATGAAAAGTGTATGTTCATAAGGACATTTTTGAAATCCTTCCTTCAAAAAATAAGTTTCTATACGATTATACCAAGCCCGTGGAGCTTGCTTTAATCCATATAGAGCCTTCTTTAATTTATACACTTTATGCTTGTGCGCGGTCCGACCGGCGCGCCCTTCAAAGAGTCGCCACCCGGATTTTTAAGATGGATGGTCCGAGAAACCAAGAACTCGTTTGAAAAAGGCCTTTGGTCTAGCGAAAACGTCGAGACTTTGGGTTCGGGAGCCACGTTACGAATGGGAAAGGTTTTTCTTTAAAAAGCACCCCACTCGCCCAGTAAAACCGGTCTCTACTAAGCATTTTCGAAAGGGGAAATTTTTGATATCTTTTGGAAAAGTGAACTTTTTAATAAGACAAATAAAGGGGGAAAGGACACGGGGAGTATATCACATTGGCGTGCATGTGGTGCTCACTGTACAGAGATAGTAAAGATGATGCGGTGAAGAAAAGAGAAGCAAAGCTACCCAACAAACTGTTTGGACTACGGTCATCTTCCGCACGACATACCATAATAAAGCGCACGGCCTTATGATACGTCGTGCGTGGTACCTATCTTGTCATCAGGCTGTCATCAGTGTCTAGAACATCGCCCGGTATATTGTATATGACGTGCGACATCCTTCAAAAATATCAGAAGATGGACAACCACTAGATCACCTCAGAACAGTACCATTTCTTCAAGCCATGAATATAAAAGAAATGCATTTGATCACTCTAGATGATCAAGAAAACCTTATTTATGAGGTGAAACATGGCTTGTAGATATGGTCTCATTCTAAAGACACTAACGACAGACATCTTAACAACAGAAGCAGGCCCGACGAATGATAACCATGATCCAGACAACTTGAGCAAGAAAACAGCAGTTAATGAAAAGGTCGCGCGCGTGAATACGCAATGCCGTGCGACGCATCAAAGCGCCGTGCGGCGTGGTTTGTCCAGCACAGGGGCTATTTTGTTTTGTAAAAATGATTTTTAGGCCAGAACTTAACCAAAAGGAGTTAAGCCTGACAGCAGAAGGGTCCCCTCAGGACCAGGACAGAGCCTAGCCCAAGGAAACTTGATTTTTACCCTTGATCTTGAGCTTGAATGAAAGTGGATGATGAAGATTGAAAACGGATGACGAAGGATGAAGACGGATGATAAGGGACGTGAGTGGGTGAGATCGAGTGAGAAAAGATAGGTGTGGGTGTGAGTGGTTGTTGGGTATTTGGGTGGATAGAGCTTCAAAGTTAGTAAGAGACTAACTTTGATGATGAGGAGAAAAATGGAGTAAAGTGCTTAGAGAATGTCTTTTGGGAATGACATTTTCAAGGCTTGAAAGTAGAGAATGGGTGTAAAGATAAAAAGAGAGAGAAAGGTTTTTGGGATCAATGATCAAGGGCCCTAATCTCTTGAGTGGAGGGGTGTATTTATAGGTAAGAGCCAAGGATTTTGAATTTCAAATGGTGGAGATATTTTCTAGGCGGTCCAGAAGTGCATTTTCGGCTGAGCCATTTTGTAGCTGTGACTCAAATGGGCGTGGCCGACAACTTTCTGAGCCAGTCAGAACTTTTCCTGAAATGTTGTGCGGTTGACCTCGAGGAGTTGCACGGTATAATAAGTTTTGTTACACCGCACGTTGCAGGTGTGTTCCGCGCGGTATTCCAGGTCCGATCCAGGGCTTTTGGGCTGTTCTGGGCTTTTGGGCTATTTGGGTTATCTGGGCCGAGGGAATCCTTTATTCAAGCTCGCAAAGGTACCGTTTCCTTTATTTCAACATCGGGGCGTCCAAAGAACCTCCGAGGTCTGGATTGGGGTGTCTATAGTAGTTCCTCTTTAACGTAACTCGGATACCATTGGTTGGTACGAGTGACGCTTAAATAATAGGCATCTCAACCCGTTGCTCTAAAGTCTTTGAACGGATACAAAAACACACGAAAATCGAGATGCAAGCAGATGACGATGGTGGTCGCGCTCGTGGAGCTGCTTATGTACCCCGTTTGCAGGAATCAAACCAACGTAGTTCAATTGGGACAATGCAAGTAAAACTAGTCCCGAAGGACGATTAACAAAACCATGCAACAAACTTGAGAAGATCGAGTGCCTATAGTACCAAGTGTTATGCAAACAGCGTGATAAATCCGAGACGAGCCCTAGGGAGGCGAAAATTCGAGACGAGCCCTCGGGAGGTGAAATTTGAGACGAGCCCTCGGGAGGCAAAATTCGAGGCGAGCCCTCGGGAGGCGACAATTCGAGACGAGCCCTCGGGAGGTGAATTTCGAAGCCAGAATATTGTGAGGCGGGATGCAAAATTATGACAAGTCCCAAGGGACGGACACAGCGGAAAATGCGAATACAGCGAGTCCTTGGGGGACGAAACCAAAAGATCCCTTAATCAAAACTCAACATTCTAAGAGATTTTTACAACAAAACAGCTGGAATATTTGACTTCTGAGGAGATTTTGGTGGCTGGGTTGATCAATTTCCGAGAAAAGTGATATAATCCTATGGAGCCATAATGTCGTGCAGCTCAGCATGGAACCGCGCGGTGTTTCAACTTCCCATGCAACTCTTCGATTTTCGAGAACAGTCGGCTAGTTTAAAGGTGCCCATTAATACAGGCGTGCCCTTTCGACGGCTAACGCCCCTTTAAAAGGAGGGTGGTACCTCATTCCATGCACCCATTATCAAAACTTTCTAGTTTCCTACTATTTTTCAAGAGCAGATTACATTCGAAACTTGTCAAGATCATATTCAATGGCGGACAGCAGCCTTTTGGCATGCACGAGTGATCTCCCTCGAGGCCGAAATGGCCTTTTATCGAGAGGAGATCGAACAACTTGTCTGGCAAATTGCGAGGCTCATCTCTACCATCCACACCCTTCGTCGCGCGGTCTCCAATCTTCAAGACTTTGCCTTCGACCAACTGGACGACAAGCACGACCCTGAGTACGCACCGGAGCGTGGGTCCGACGATACCGCGGAGGATTCCGAAGGAAATCCGAACGGTTATGACGACCATTTGGGTGGAGCGGATGACGCTCCCGGCGAGGGAAGCAACTGATGATAAGGAGGGAGGAAGAAAAGAAAAGGGGCAGTAGGATTTTTTTTTTTTTGTTTTTCCTCCTTTTTTTTTTGAACAAATGTAATGACAATCCCGGGGGTCATCCCGAATCAATGAATGGAATGAAAGCCCCATTTTCTCATTTCAGTCTATCTGCTTTCTTATCATTACTGCTTCTGAACGAACTCAAACAAACCAAGCATCACAACCTCGAACGTAAAGAAACTGCCTGATCTGTCGAAACAAAAATAATGTTGTGCGTAGTTATGGAGTAGCGTGCGGCGTAACAAATCCAGTTTGAGTCTTGACAAATGAACCATTAAATAGGCACGGGCCCAAAAGTGATTTTTGAAAACCCAAATAAGCTCTGAATAAGGTTCGGGATTCAAGAATTCTTCATGCGGGATTGATATGCCGTGCACCGCAGGTGAAGTGTCGTGCGGTGGTATAGATTTTGAACCCGGTCCAGATTTAATTCCAGACGAACCAGTTCGAGGGAGGATATACGGGTGAGGAGTACACAGTACGCCCCACCATTCAAACTCTCTCTCTCTCTCGTCATCTCTCTCTCTCTCTCTCTCTTGGCTCTCTCTGCTCTCTCTCTCTCTCAATCATTTGTCTCTCTCTCCCGATCATCTCTCTCTCAGCATTCTCTCTCTCTCCCGATCATCTCTTTCACTCGGCATTCTCTCTCTCTCTCTCGGTGATCATGGAGGATATTGTCGTACCCGGTGGTGATCAACCACCAAGGGTTGAGGTTACGCCGCCTCAGGTTCCCCCGAAGAGCGAGGTGGCGACCGAAGGAGTTTCGGAGACACCCGAGGTTTCGGTTTAGGCAGCCATGGCCGAGGGAGCTATGCCCTTAGCGGCTGCCACAGTGGGCAGCGGCAGTGATGGCGGTAAAGGGGTGTCCGACGATGGCCAAGGTGTGGAGGACTTGGGTGCAGTAGAAGAGTGGAGGAGCGGGGACGAGGCCATAGGCCAATCGGAGGGGGCAATAGGTTTAGAGGAGAGGACCACGGAGGGCGGCGGTGGTGGTAGTTCAGGCCAGGCAAAAGAGGAGACGGAGGCCTCTCCCGTGAGAGAGCCTCGGGCCGACTTGGGGAAGGCCTTCATTGTCGCGGGGGAGCCGGTGGAGGAGCAAGAGACACCGGCTATGTTTGTCGGTAGTGGTGCAGGTGCAGGGTCGTCGCGCCACATAGGTATGGGCGATTACTTGGAGGCGGCGTCCCTGGAGGACTTGGTTGAAACTTTACGGGGAGTGCTCGGGCTAGCAGCAGCCTTACTTGAGGCTCGAGAGAGGGAGCTTCAGGCCGAGCTTGAGGTTGGGGCTACCGGGGAGCCACACGCTGAGGAGGAGAATGGGGGTGAGGTAGCCCCTCGGAGGAGCGTCGTGGACGAGGCGACGGCGGCCCTTGCAGGCCGAGGAGCTTATAGCGAGGCGACCTACGTGCCCTTTCAGCACGTAGTGGTGCCTTCTCTTTTGGACGCCTACAGGCCAGAGAGGCCCACGTACGATGAGTCCCAAGTCCTGAGAGACCCACAGCAGCACCTTTCTTTGCGGTTAGACGAGGTATACTTTAAATACTTGCACTTCAATTTCTAATGCTTGATGCTTTTGTTTCCTTGCTTTAAATATTATGTCTGTCCTGAATATTATGCCCGTTTACTAAATATTTGTCTACTTATTGCAACAGGCGATTACGATCTCGTGCTATGGTGGTGCGGCTGACGTGCTGAAGTTCTGGGAGAGGCTCCCTGAGGCGGTGAGGGAGATGGTGAAGGAGGCAGGGTTTGGAGACTTTGTCAGTGTGCTGACAAGGGCGAGCAACGATCGCCAGGTAGTGAGAGCACTCGCCGAGAGGTGGTGGGACACGACGAACTCGTTCCACTTGTCTTTTGGTGAGATGACGGTGACGTCGTTGGACTTTTCGGCGATCACTGGTCTGAGGGTCGGAGGTGACCCTATTCCTTACGACGCTACGACGGGGAAGAGCGCAGACTTTCAGAGGCAGATGTTAGGGTACGTGCTGAGGGCGGAGAAGGACGGAGAAGGAGGATGCCCAGTATGCTCAGCTTTTAGGGTTTTGGACGGAGCCTCCGGTGGGCAAGGTCCAGGAGGAGCAGATGGCGAGGTGCTTCTTGCTGTACATGCTTGGTGTGTCCCTATTTCCTAACAGGCGCAACCGGGTACACCTCTCTTTCCTACCGGCACTGAGGAACGTCGGGGAGATCGCTGCTTTGACTGGGAAGGTGCAGCTCTGGGGGCATGCTACGCCTTCATGGGGTCTCTTTCTCGAGGAGCGGGAAAGAGCCTGGGCGGCTACTGGAGGGTCTGGGAGGATATCTTTAAACTCTTCTTATGTCTAGCTAGCTTTCCATTCATTTATTGCATATCTTGTCCTAACACTTTGACGCTTTGATTCCGTAGCTTTGGACATATGAGGTGCTTGATATGTACCCTCCCGAGACCTCATGCCCCAGTGACGTGATACTTCCTCGAGCCTTGCGTTGGTCAATGGAATATCGAGGAGTAAAGGGAAAGGGCGACTTGAATGCCTACCGCCTCTACTTGGACGAACTGCGTCCTGATAGGGTATCATTGCACTTTATATGCTTCCAATTTTCAACTTTCGAGTCCATTTCAACTTGAATAGCATGCTAATATTGCGTACCTTTGATTGCAGGCTCACTAGCGCGTCTGGGACCGTTTTGAGATCCCATACATTGCTCGGAGCAGGGAGGTGACGAGGGGGAGAGTGTTTCCGGAGTCCCCTTACGGTTGGCAGTGGTACTTGGGTGATTGGGTATCACGTCAGTCGCTGAGGCTGGATGCCTTTTGAGTCCTTGGACCACTCCCTCCTCTTATGGAAAGGACGAGCCAGTACACTCGGGGGGAGATCGAGCGGTTCACGCAGCCAGACCCTGAGCTGGAGCCGCTCTTTCAGGCAGGCGCTGACTATGCCGAGTACCGGGCTCTGTACTTGATGCAACGCTTTGGGATACGCGCTGCTTGGGAGGCGACACAGCAGTCGCAGGGCGGTAGAGGTGGAAGGGAAGGAAGAGGAGGGAGAGGAGGAAGAGGAAGTGGAGGCCGCACAGGCTTGAGCGGGGCCAGCTTGCCTGTGCTTTCCTGGACAGTAGACGTGGTGACTGCCCAGGAAGTCCTTGGTCTGGTGGAGATTCCACGCCCTGCTGCCGAGCTTCCGGAGTTCTTTGCTCAGGTATGACACGCGTTTACTCCTTTCGCATGTTTGCTATTGTCACTGTGTGTTCTAATTAACCTTTTTCAGGCGACTTCGGAGTAAGTTAGGGAGACGGCGGCGGCCATGATGGGCCTGGAGCAGCTCGTGCGGCAGTATGCCATGGGCCATCCTCCAGTAGTGCTAGCTCGTACCAGAGGGACGACGGTAAACCCTCAGTCTCTAACCGTTTATTTCACTTCTATCACCTTAATTACAATGCAAGTGTTATAAAAATGTCATGCTATTGCAGGCTAGAGGAGGAGCTGTTCGAGGACTGTGCCGGAAGTCTGATCGTATGTCAGCACAGCAGGCTTCTTCAGCCGGCTCTCGGGAGGAGACTCCGTAAAAGAGGCAGCGACACTCCGCTGGTACAGAGGATGAGCTTATCGCCGTCTCTGATGAGACTGAGGAGCCTATGGACATTGACCTGGAGGATACTTCGGGGAGTACCGTGCCCAGGGCTACTCGTGTTCAAGAGGTTGTTAACTTCGAGGCGGAGAAGGAGGTTTCCGAGGACGACGACGAGGAGAGCGAGGACAGTGGTGAAGAGAGGACTGAGTTTCCTCCTTTTGCTTTTTGTCTTTTAGGTGGAGCCTGCGTGCTTCCTTTTCGTAGGGTGCCTGTTTACCCTTGGTAGATAGGATTTTTGAGCATCAGGCTTGCATGCCTTGTTTTGCTATGTACTTCGACTCATGGATGCCTCTTGGATTTATATATGCACAGAAAATGTTCTTTCATTGTCTTTAGTCATTCAATTTCATTTATTGCCACTGTATAACGAATAACTAAGACACTTACCGGAATGTACATCTAGCCATTGATCATGAAAACGAGTTCGATACAAGGTTTGGAATGGGAAACATATTAACAAAGGAATAGAAATCAAAGAAGAAATTGAACATGCTCCAGAGATTGTCGCTGTATACGAAAGATTTACACAAGCGCCCTTACTACAGGATCGAATACGACTATATATGACAAGGATGACTCTCAAAACTTGATATATACTCGAAAGTTTGACCTTAACTTTGGATGACACTTGAAAACTAAGAAAATGTTGACTTTGAAAGGTGACAACTTCAAATTTTGACCCGGCACTCAAACTGAACCCTGGACTAAGTCACTTTGGACCATTATGACCTGTGTGACTCAAAGAAACGACTTGAAACGGCCCAAAATGGATTTTGATACTCCGATACGGCTTAAAAACACCATTTTATTGACTTTTTGTACTACAACCTCGAATTTCGAGAGTTGACCGGAAGCGAAAAATCCCTGAAGTCCCAAATACTTGTTGGAGTGTGTTCTGGTGATTGGCGATGCCCCGAGATGCCTCGAATTCATTTCATAACTCTTCTGTCAAAAACTGCAGAAATGCAGACATCAAAATACCGTGCGTAGCTTCAAAACGCCGTGCGTCGTTGTGGGCTACATGCCCCGGAAAAATTCCCCGTCTCTCTTTTTGTATTTTTTAGTTTACAAAAAAAGGGAAACTGTTGGTTCGTTTGAGAGTCGCCACCCGGGTTTTGAAAAGGATTAACCCCGAGAAACCATTTATTTGAAAAATGTGAC
>JAOTQK010000002.1:11713292-11724392 GCA_025642025.1 Rhododendron ferrugineum
AGTCTCACGGCTGGGCAGAGAGGGGTGCCTAACACCTTCCCCTCACTGTACTTTTGGCTCCCGTACCCAGAATCTCTGTCTATTTTCCTGGTTTTAACAAACTAGGTGGCGACTCTGTTTTGATGATAACCGCTATCGTGTGGCGATGTTCCCAGCCATGGGGATGTCCACGGTCTTGGTTTATGAAGCAAGCAACCAAACGAGTAAACAACAATCAATCTGTATGGCGATGCCCCGCTCCAGGGAGGTGTCTACAAGCATCATCATCACTGCTTTCATGTTTGTGTTCGCGTTCGTGTTCATGTGGTTCGTTTCCACTTGTCGACATGGTTTGGGGGATGCGTAATAACTGAGAAGTGAGAATTGACACTAGTTAGAAGAGGAATATATACTTGCAAATGTTCAGGTTCTGCATAATAGTAGTAATAGAAACCTAGGTGTAGTACGTGATTATAAACTACGCAGATTCAAGGCGCCTAAGGATAGGAACAAAAACATGTACTTGTATATCTATGGTGACTATAATAATATGACATTGGATCGAATATATAAGAATTCGTAACAACTAAACCGAACTCAAATCATTTCTTCATACATTTCAGTTTGTATGACAAACTGTAACAGCATTGAATAAAATCACCATAAATATTACAAGTTGTCTTTAAAAGAATGCAAATCAGAGTTATCTTTACAAGATTACAAATCAGACAACGATTTTCCCTTGAGTTTACTGCCATCCTAACTTTTGAAAATGATGAAAAGCAGCGTGGACTTGAGTACATTTTGCTACATGCAAGACAACATCATAAAACCAAGCAGTTTCACTAGCATTATGCAATAGCCAAGAATACACAACAGATAGCCAAGAATACACAATAGATTGGCTCCAATCACAGATTACCATAACTGATTTAGTCCATAATAGTCAAACCCGGAAACATACAGAAGTACTTAATTTAGTCTGGAAACAAGACAATACTTGAAACACAAATACTAAACACAAACACAAATTACTAGTACCTGCTCCTTAAAGATCGTTGGCCCAATCCACCCTCGTCTCCGGCATTATACTAACAAACCCTTTGCGTTGACTTTCCTCGCTAAGAAGTTTGTTATAAGCCTTAAGGTATTGTTGGGTACCTATGATGGGTTTTATCTCCTCCAACAATGCAAGGCATTTGGGAATGGAGCATGCTTCTTGGACCCGACGGCTATCGGCCAACAGTCCATAGTACTCTCCCCTCATTTGATTGGCAAAAGCAGTCTTTTCATAAGCTGCTTCTTTTTTCTCAAACCTCATTACTGGTCCCGCCACTACCATCCGACTTCCTCTTGCCCATCGATACACTGTCCTCCCTCTTTATAGACTTTACTACTTCATACATGGCTACTTCCTCCTCAGATGTTGGGGGTTTTAAGGTTAATGGTTGGCCTAATGCACCATTGGCCAATGAGCTCTCAAGTAGCTCCTGCAGCTAATCATAGTGGTCAAGGCCTTTTTTACGGTATTTAGCCGCACTAGGATGTCCCTACAAGGAAGTTAAGGAAGCGGGAACGATAATTACTATATGGGCCATAAACTTAGGTCACTTAAGTTAATACATGGTTACCTAGAGATCACATACCTGGACGTACGTTTGCCACACAGTTTCGGATGTTGTGACCGGTTGGGATGCAATGTCCCAACCACAACCTGTATTTTTCACTAAATCATCAAAAATCCTATACTCTTGTTTAAGGCGAACGAACTTTTGGTGGACCTTAGTAGGAGTATACCCCGTTCTCCCCGTCCTCACAAGCAACTCATTGTAAATTGCATGCCATTGCAAGTCATTGAATACTTTTTTCTTTCCAGAGTTGGACCCTTGCTCCTTCCTACCCTACTCGAGCATTATTTGAATGAATATTTGAGTGTTGACGAAACTCCAATCGTCAACATCAAGTTTCTTACGATCCATCGCAGGCTTACATGAGAGAGAGAAACATGGCCGATTTAAGTTGTGGCATGAAAACTAATTACCTAAAAGCTTCTAAAACTGCATCAAAGTCCCTAACCTATAAGTTCACTAAATGTTAAAAGTTTAAGCTTGTAAAACTGGTTTCCCATTCTTGATTCCATGTCAATAATCTATAAGTTCACTATAAAAAGCACATAGAATAGTACCACTTGGACGTTGTTCTCGCCGATGATAGAGTTTACTGAGGACGTAGGAGATGGAGCAGCTCGTTTCCTCTTTGAGATTGGAGTTGGGGGGTCAAGCTTATCCTTGGGAGTGGAAAGCTGTCCTTGGGGCAGGCTTTATTCAAGCTAGTAAAATCCACGCAGACTCTCCACTTACCATTCTTTTTCTTTACGATGACGATGTTTGACAACAAGGATAATATACATCCCTGATCGCACCTACCTTGTAGACACCTCCCAAGCGGGGCATCGCCATACAGATATCCTTTTTGCTAATTCCACTTCATAAACCAAGATCATAGACATTCCCATGGCTAGGAACATCACCACACGATAACGATTATCATCAAAATAGAGTCGACACCTAGTTTATAAAAACTAAAAAAAACAGATAGAGATTCCGGGTACGGGAGCCAAAAGTATGATAAGGGGAAGGTGTTAGGCACCTCTCTTCACCCAGTCGTGAGACCGGCCCATAATCATTCAACATAAGACCAATATCTGCTTTATTTAATTTCATACAAATAAACCGGTTATTTAAGCCTTTAAACAGTTAATACGATGAGTCAGGACAAGTAAGTAAACCTCATACATCAGAATAAACAAAACAGCAGACTGTCCCAGCAGATGGATTCCACGGCCGGTGAATGGATGTCACGGCCATGGGATCTTGCTGGATTTATGTACAGGCCGACGAAACAAAGTTTCGGCCGGTGTTCTTCCTCACACCAGAATACGAACAGACAACAGAAAAACTACGATTTAAAGCAGAAAATTAGAAATAGAATCAAACCATAGGCCCTTGGGCCTCACCACCTTGATCTCTCAGAGATTGATTGCTCGGATTGTGATTGATTGCAGATAATAATGGTTGATTGTGGTGGTCAACTTCACAAAACCCTAGAACAAATTGAGTTCTTTTGGGGTTTTCACTCTCGGATGCGGTTACTCACAGGAGGTTAGGGTTTTTGTAGAGGATTGATAGGAGATCATTTCTGTAGAGTTTTGGGGTGGATCATGGAGTGGAGAGATATGTATTTCAGAGCTCTAGAGGACCCCTATTTATAGGGTTTCGAAGGACCGATCAAACGGACGAGATTAACCCAATTGATAAGGAAGTTTAGGGCTTTAAGACCTCTATGGTAAGTGCATCCGTAGCCTCGAAGCAATGGTTCGTGGCTACTAGGGTTTGGATGAACGGATTGAAAAGCTACTGAACATTCCGGAATCTAGAAAACATCGATCTGTCGGCCGCCCAAAGGATTTCGCGGCCGCGGAAAGGATTTTCCAGTTTTCCAGCAAAAGGCCAAACTTTGCGGCCTCACTCTAGACACTCCCAAACTCGGTTTTGCGTGTTCTTTGGACCATTGGAAAGCTTGTTGAGTCTACTTCCTAACCCAAGTGGTTTAGATCAAATATATTTAGTATATCAAAAGATATGATGATTTTACCCTTAGTGGGTCAGAAAATAGATTGTTTTGGTAAAATTCTCGTATCTCTCTCGTTTCAAATTGGTTTAAGGCTTATTATATATCAATAAAGAGGATTTTGAAAGTACTACAAGATGGTGGAATCCAACCACAAAAATAAGAAAGTTTAATTTATAAAAAATGTGCTGAAAGAAGACTTAATTGAAGATTGAAGATGCTACCAAGGCTTAAAACACGTGTCAACACATTTCTATCCACTCTAAGTGTCGTTTGGCACTCCTATCACATGTTCGAAAGTGTTCCTTAATCCCTTAAGAGTTCCACAAAGTTCTTAAGACTTTCATGAAGTCAACCACAACAACCACATATCCTATTCATCATCGAGATGGTCCCCAAGGTGGGACTTGAAATAATTGTTGAGCTAAATTGGGGTGTCTATATGCCTCCAAAAGCCTATCTACCTCCTCTATTACTACTTATGTGTGTTGTTTCGCCGATCTTCTTTTCTTTTGCACCACAAGTTTGTGTTGGGGGTCCACGTTCAAGTGGTGGCAGATTACCTCGGGATCTACCCCCGACATCTCCTATGGTGTCCAAGTGAACACATCGATGTGCTGCTTCAAGAATTCCATTAGTTCCTGCTCTTCCTGCTTGGCTAAGGTTTCGCCGATAAGGAAGTACCTTTCCGGGACATCCCCAATTTAGATTTTCTTCAATCCCTCTAATGCCTTCTTGGTTGGGTCCCCTCCAACGTCTTCCAGTGTCGGCTGGTCCTGAACCTCTACCGATTTTACCAAATGCGCCTTTGGTGTTTTCTTCACTATTTGAACTAGGCACTGTTGTGCGGCCCTTTGGTTTCCTCGAAAGCATTCGATGCCATCAGCACTTGGTTATTTCATCATCTGGTGGTAGGTTGAAGATATCGCCTTCATCCTATGCAGCCACGTCCTCCCAATGATCGCATTGTAAGAGGATGGCACGTCTACCACCAAGATATCTGTGGGCAGGATCCCGTACATTCAAAGTTACTCTTCTGAGGGGCCATACAACATCCACGCTAAACCCGATTAGTGGTGTTATGGACTCCATGAGCTCGGCCTGATCCTAGCCCCATCTGTTTGAAGGCCTTGTAGTACAACACTTTGGTGCACCTCCCTTGGTACATGAGAATCTTCTCTATGTCGTAGTCTCCCACACGTAGGGTGACGACTAATACATCATTGTGGGGAACTTGTACGGTTGTACCCCCTTTAGGTCCTCGTCTGTAAAGCTAATCACGTCCTCCGGCCTCCCCGTTTGGTCTCGCCCTCTTCTTGCCAAGCTTCATCACATGACTGTCATGCTCGGCTTGCCTCCTTAAGATGCTCACCTCCTTACAGTTGTATAGGGCAGCTAGACAGTGTATCATTTGGATTGACCCCCATGGCGACTGGTCAAACTCCAACTCCATTGTTGTTTCTCGGTTGCCCAGAGTTTTCTTGATGTACTCGTCCAGGAGACCCTTTGCGACCTTTGCCTCTAAGAAACTCTTGTATGACTTGCAGTTCTCTGTCATGTGCCCCCAGTCCTTATGGTAACTGCATCGCTCACTGGTCTCCCTTCTGGAGTTGAAGTCTCCTGGAACCTTGTCCTCTGGCCATCTGAACCATGGTTTGTTCTTTATTCGAAAAAGAATCCTGTAAATAGGGTCTTTGAAGACTGTGTTCACTGCAAAGAATGACCTTGGATCTAGGGCAGGCCTGTTCTCCTTCTTCCCTGACCATACTCTATTTGCCCAAAGTACTTCTTCTTCTCGAAAGGCTTCTGTTCGGGCTGGGCAGCCTTCTTCGCGGCCCCCTTTGGTACCTCAGCAAGACGCTTATCCCCTTCTCGTAGGATATCATCTTCAGCCCGGGCATGCTTGCTCTATCTTCTCCATGCGCTTGGCCAATGTTTCAACTGGGTACATGTTGAGATGCTCCCGTAGCTTCCCCCCTAGGACCAAACTGGTCTTGAAGGTTGCCAGCGCGTACTCCTCGCTACAATTCTTGATCTCGTTAAATGCCTCCCAGTACTTCTTGGTGTAACTTCTCAGCAATTCACCGGGTTCCTATTTCATGGAAGATAGTACTTCAAAAGTCTTTGGGGCTGCTCGGCTTTTCAGAAAATGCCCAGTGAATTCATCCTGCTGGGAAGCCTTATGCTCTGCAACCGCCCTGAGAGAGGAGAGGATGTAAGTTTACTGAGGGCCTTGCGCGCCGCATCCCGTGCGGTTGTGGCCCCTTTCTTGTGCCTTTCAAACCTTCGCTCCTCCTCCCTTTCCCAATCTGAGTCATGTAGACACCCAATCTGGGCCTCCAAATAATCTTTAAGTTCCCCGATGATAAAATAAGAAAAAATATACCTTCAAGGCTTGGATTATTGCTCCTTTGCTACTCCTTCACTAACCTCAAGAAAATCCCATTTTAAACATGTAGGGTGGACCCCGGTTCAATGGCAAAAAGAGAAAGATGCTTTTACTTTGTCAAAAACAACTTTTTCCACAACACATTGAGGGTAAAATGGGCACACATTTTAATGTATAAAACTTCTTTGAGTAAAACCAATTGGGTTAGAAAGAGGACTCGACAAGCTTTCCAACGCTTTGAACCGCGCTCAAATTCGAGTTCGGGAGTGTCCTGGGTGCCCCCGCGAAGTTCAGTGTGCTGTGCTGTGCTGTCTCGAAATACCGCACGGCATTCCAAAAAATTTCAAAAAAATCACTCCACCGTGCAGCATTTTGAAACACCGTCAGAAAGAGCGTCTGACAGATTCCCTTGCGCGTCAGCAGCTTGGCCAGAGCACGTTTTTCATGTTTTTTGCCTTTGGGTGCACTCCAAGCATATTTTTGCCTATATATACACCCATTTTCAGCCATTTCACATCACCATATACATCTCTTTCTCTCTCTACATCAACCCACAAGCTGGGCTATTACAAAATCAGTCTCAAACTGATTTTTCTTCTTATTCTCCCAACAAAAGCTCATCAAATCTTCACAAAACTCACACAAATCTTCCTAAACTCAAAAACCCAACTGATTTTAGGAGTTTTCAGTCCCAATCAACCTCCATTCCTCCATCTTCAAGCATATCCAAACTTCGATCAAAAAGTATAAATAAATTCCTTGGACTAAACCACGTTTTGGCCTTGAGGGGAGCTCACTGAGGCCTTTCCTAGTCATTCTATACTGGGTTTTGGTCTCAAACGAGTTTTACATTCAAAAAGTAACCAAAAAAAATTTCTGCACTGAATACGCTACATCGTGCGGTGTTCTAAAAAACTGCAAGACGTAGTGTATTGCACCATGCGTTATTTATAGTACTGTTCATTATTATTTTATTTTATTTTTCTTTTCCTACTTCGTCTCATGTTGTTTAAAGAGCGTGCGAGTACATTCCCGAGTCAAGTTTCATATTAAAAGTCATCTTTTTGACTTTATTAAATTTTTCAACATTTCAAAAAGCTTTTATCATTGCTTTACATGATAAGATGAACAAAAGGGTCTTGTAAATCATTTTTTAGAGATTCGGGAAATATAAAAAGCTATTTTGCGGACCTATGGTTTGTTTTGTCATGTAAAATTGAACTGATTCTGGAATGTGTAGACAGGTACACAGCACGGTGTTTTAGTTACACTGTGCGATGTATTCGGTTCGCCGTGCGGTGTTTCACATGATATTGGCAAACTGTTGTAATGTTGTTATTTCATTTTCTGTACATTGCTCGTCCATTTCATATTGTACGGTTCACACCACAAGCACGCCAATGTGTTATATTAAACCCCATGTCCCTTTCCCGTACATGTTAAGTTTTTCAAATGATATTAAATCCCCCATTTAAAATGCTTAGTAGAGATCAATTTTTATCGGGTGAGAGGGGTGCTTTTTCAACAAAACATTCCCCTCTCGTAACCTGGCTCCCGGACCCAAGATTTTCAAGGTTTTCGCTAGACCAAAAGCCTTTTTCCACTCAAACAAATTCTCGGTTTCTCGGATCATCAATCTCAAAAATCCGGGTGGCGACTCTCGAGCGCGCCGATCGGGGAGCCCACAAGTCAGATCTTTCATATCTGTCCCGATAGTGCCTTCTTGATCGTTTCTCCTCTGGCGTCAGACTTCTTCCCCTCCTCTCATGGGGGGAGTCCCTTCGACGCTTCTTTGGAGTTCGGTCCTTGCTTTGGTACTCTCGTGTACTCCCTGACCTTTCCTCATAGGTCCCTTGTTTCTTAAGTTCGTGTATCTCTCGCTCACATCTTTTCATTCGTCTGGCGTACTCTTCCACTTCTCGTTCCTTTTGTTCGAGACTATTTTTGCAATCCCAAACGCTCACAAAATGTTTGTCGGACTTTTCGCGCTTATCTTCAGGGAAAGACAGAGATTTGTCCTTCGTCCTCTTGCTATCTCCTGTCTTTCCGCTTCCCCCATCCCCTCCGGCTAGAAGCACAAAAGGGGAATTCTTCTGATCGGCCATCTCTTTATCTTTAGCTTGCGGCAGTTTTTTCGGTTCTGGCAGCGGAACTTTACTTCCTCCTACAACCTGATCCAAAGGGGTCTTAGGATCTTCTTCGGCATAGTCGTGATCTCAAAGAGTTACTTCATTTCCACAGACGACGCCAATTGTAAAGGGTAAAAACCATTGAGGAAAGATCCACACTCCTTGAAATCGACGCACGTGGCAATTCCGCCAAGATCCTAAAACTTGCAGCACAAAAATAGTGAGCGAACCAATGCCTCTTGTCGGCAATGGCCCTCCAATGGCAAAGTCAGTATTTGAATAAAAACCCTAATTTCATAGGAGGGATAGTAGTAGAATTATTGCTCAATGCGTACCTTTTCTCATTAGGTTTACCTCATATTTATAGATTTCGTATGACTTGCTCTCCAAGTCCCGTGTTGCCCTTAGTTTCCTTTCCCATATTGGAAACCTAGCTTTCTGGGATTCTCTGCCCCAATGAGCCGGAGTCCTAGCCTTGTTAGGATCCTTTTACCCATATAGAATTCATTCCATATGGTAAAACGTCCTCTGCCCCTCATGGCAGAATATCTTATCCCCTTATTCACGGGATTCCCCCTTATCACGTTAGGAGCTCATTCTAGAACATTCTGGATCATTCCAGCCGCCCATCTCATTGGTCAGCCTAGCTCAGCTAACATTCTGCGATTGTGCCCTTTGCTCGGCAACAATGTTGAGCACCTTTGCTCATTATTGTCTACCAATCCCCTTGCTCATTCTTATGCGCCCTCACGCAGTCCTACCGTGTTGCCACGTACACTATCTTGGGTGCCCTCTCTGCGGTACCCCTATACTCTCCACACGAATGGCCACTATCCTCTGCGGTGTACCCCTACGTGGTATCCTTCTCCGCACGTGCTCTAGTGCATTTTCCTTAGGCCAGGGAAAACCCACCACAACAGCATAACCAATCAGGGACCAAATTTAGACCGTCAGCTAGATATTTTCCCAGCCTTAGCTATGTCGGCTAGATTTTTCCCTCTCAGGCAAATTATTTTATGGCATTCCTAGGATTACCTTGAGTCTCGCACTTTATAATCGGTTAACCATGCGGGTTTTTCATTCAAGTTCATTTATTGAACCGATTGAATGAAAGGCTGATAGCGTGGTGAGTTAGGCTCTGTTTGATAACCTAATTCAGCACTTAATACTGGATAGGTTAAGAAAAAATAAAATAAGTTGGTTTGATAACCAAAATTAGATGCACTAAGGATGTTTAGCGCTCCACGAAAGTAAAGAGCAAAAAAATTACTCCCCCTCTTCTTTTCACTTATCGCAGAGCGTGTTCAACGCCTACGATTTTTCCCTTTTTCTTTTCTCGCCTCTTCTTCTCTTCTTTGCCCTCCCATCTTTTTCCAAGCCGTCACCTCGCATTCTGATTACTTTGAATTATAGTGAACATGCAGTTGATTTTGAGCTTGAGACATTAATTGCTTGAGCTTGTTCTTTGTTTTCTTTTTCTTTTTGATTACGTTTAATAGGAGTTGATCTAGACTGCAATGAATGTTGTTTGGAATTGTTTTGTTATGAAGTTTAATTTTTATACCTTGGTGTTTTGTGGTTGAGAAGTCATGATCTTTATCTCATTTTTATCTAATTAATTAAATACTTGCCATGTTTGGCACATCATGTTGTCTGATAAGCAAAAGAGTGCATTAAAGGTTATCGCACTTATTTTGATCATCTTTAGGAAAAAACATATTGGAAGAAGGCCTGATATTGACTCTATGCTTACCGGACCTGAATATCTGAAAGAACTTGTAAAGGGAAACCCGACCGGCACATTGTCAGGAAATGTTACAGATGAAAATTGAAGCATTCGTAAGTATGTGTCTATCACTTTCATATTAGAGGATGACTTCAAAATAGTCGTTACATATCTATAGAAGAAAAGGTCGCGATGTTTCTCATAGCATTGAGTCACAATATACGAAATTGTTTGGTCAAAAGAATTTTCCTTTTTCCCGGCAAAGTCTGCAATGAATTTTCTCTCTAATTATTACTCTTATTTTTCTATCTATCTCGCTTCATTCGTTACCCCGAAAATCTCCCTCAAAACCCAAACCAAATAGAATCCAAAGTATTGCAAAAAAAAAATGCTAATACTTTAAGAATTCGTTTGGGTGCTTCATTATGGGCTATTTGGGAGCCAAATTTTGCATTTTGATTATTCATTTTTCAAGTTTTTTCGTTTGGGAGTTCAATTGTGAGAATGGATTCTTTCACAAAGCATTTTGAAAAATATATTATAGAGGCACAATTTGATAATCAGCCATGGAGGAACTTTTCCATTCTAATTTTGGATCATCTTCCCATGCAAGTTCATAATCTATATATTTTGAGTATTATCCTGAAAATACCCACTTCATAATCTACATCTGAATGATCATGCAAATCCCCATTTCAATTGGAGAAACTTTTAGGTATCTCGGGGATACCAAGCCCCATTGTATCCCCTCCGGTCCGTTTCTCATTTTTCGGCCATTTTCCAATCACATTTGGATGATCGATTTCGTTCATTTTGTAGAGTTCAGCGAAAACCATAATCATGCCAAAAATTGTGTTCATCGGATTTTATTTGATATATGATCGACACACGTGAAAATTGAAGAAAATCAAAACTGAGTCCAAAAACACACTGAATCAAAACTCAGTTTTGATTTTTTGGCGATTTTCACGTGTGCTGTATCAAATAAATTCCGATGAACACAATTTTTTGCATAATTAAGGTTCTCGCCGAACTCTACAAAATGAACGAAATCGATCATTCAAATGTGATCGAAAAATGGCCGAAAAATAAGAAACTGACCGAAAGAGATACCATGCATGAGGCTTGGTATCCCCGGAATACCTAAAAGTTTCTCGCTCTTTAAATTGATATCCTTCGAAAAATCAGCCGAAAAAATGAAGCTTAGAAAAAAAAAGTAGAGATGGGGGAGTTTTCATTCTGGGTGG
>JAOTQK010000002.1:11750092-11762640 GCA_025642025.1 Rhododendron ferrugineum
TAGAAACTAATTCTACATGCCATGTAGGATTTCTAGCCAAGAAATATAATTTTAAGACTTAATTTCAAATACGAGGAGAATATACAAGTCTTTTATAAGCATACTTGTCTTTAGAGAATGACTAAATAATTTTTATACGAAGAAAACTATTTTTTATAAATCTAGAATCAATAACGACTGATTTTTGGGATTTAAAAATGAATTTTTAAAAGAAATTCAAGTAGTTAAAATAAAATTCAAATATTTAACAAAATTTTTATGGACCAAAAATCAGGGTCGTTACAGGAATCTCGTCAAACCTACCTTTGTCTAGCAACCGGAGCTCCGATTCATCTCCCCCTTCTTCTTCGCTGGCGTCCATGCATTAGATCCTGCACCGTCGGGATTTGGAGGGTCTCGATCGGACTGGACCACTTTGGGGAACGGGATGAAATAGACCTAGGTTTCTCCGAAGTCACAGTGGAGGAGATAGTTGCAGCGGTGAAACAATTTTGGCTGCGAGGTCGACGAAGGAGGAGATAGTGGTAGGAAAGAGAAGGTGAATCGGCGGTGGTGGTGGTGGGTTGGAAGGTGGTTTAAGGTTGATTGAGGTTTTAAGGTCTGGAAATGGTGTATTGTTGATTGAGGGCAACAGGGGCATTGGACGTTTTTTTGTTAACGGCGTCTAACACATTTAGGATTTACATAGTTAGAGGGGGTTAATTGTTGAGTTTTATAGTTAGAGGGGGTAATCTGCAAACGGGTGTTAGTTAAGGGGGGTTAAATGTAATTTACCCTAATTTTTTTAACCCATATGATCCGAAAATTTTAATAAGTTAAATTATAATTTTATACAAAAATTATTTCTTTATTAAGTTAGTTAATTAATTAGTTATAAGGTTTTATTTCTATAATAGTCTAAATTCGATTATCATAATTCCTTATATCACTCTTGGCGAGTACAGACCATTGCAGCTAAAGCAGTTACCAGTATAGATCATTTCATTTAGAAGTGTTTGTCTATATGTAATATGAAGAGCTTGTGTGGGGATATTATGCTTGTAACTTTCCAAGAAGAAATGATGAGTCATAATGTAAGTAGGAAGGTGCTAGGAAGATGACATTTGTCATCTTACGTAAAAGAGTTTAATTTTTCGTGGTCTATAAAAGGAGGACACTCCTAGTTATGTACTCAGACTTAAGCAATAGTATTATTCTCTAGTGTTTGGGTATCTCACCGAGTTTTGTTCGGTTGTTATGCAATTGTAATTTTTTTCTCTTTTAAATGTTGAAAATTGAGAATCATGGTTGTTATGTAATTGTAATTTTTCTCTTTTAAACGTTGAAAATTGAGAGTCATGGTTTGTTATTTTTTTTCTCTTTTTCTTTATTTTTGCTATCTCGCCCTCCTCAGGCCTTTTTTTTTTTTTTTTGTCGTTAAAATTTGATTAATTTCAAACAAACAAACAAACTCGAACATGTTTTAATTCGGCTCGGTTTAACTCTTTCAGCTCGACTCGGAAGGGGAGCTTAAGCCGGCCTAAAAAACCATCGAAACGGAAGCACAAAAACCCGCAGCTTTTCTTTTTCTGTTTTGTTCAACAGACAAAAACCCTACAGCAAAGAGACACCAAAAAGAAAGAGACACATTTCCAAAAGAGGTCGACATGTCGAGTTGGTGGCGTACCGCCGCCGGCGACGGCCTAAGGAGGGCGGCGAGGGTGATGAGGTCGTACCACACGATTCAGGCCATCCCGAGAGAGTTGAAGGGAAACAGAGTCTCCGCAAGGGACAGAGCCCAAGGCCGAATCCCAGCTGTCGTCTTCACCCAAAGCTACCTCCAATCAAACCCTAGTTCCTCCTCCTCCTCCAGGCCGGTATCCAGAAAACACCTCCTGACCACCGAGAAGAAGCAGATTCAGGCCATCCTAGACTCCGTCCAGCTCCCCTTCTTCTGCTCCACCACCTTCCCCCTCCAAATCCGCGCCGGGTCCGGATCCTCCTCCCTCCTCGAATTGGGCAATGTCCTCCCAATTAAGGCAAGTATTCGCCTGCCTTTGTGCGTGCTTGCGAAAATTTCTAATTATGAGATTTTTCTCTTATCTTGAGATTAATGCTCTGTTTGGAACTAGGAAAAATGAGAGAAAATAAAGTGGGAGGAAAATGGAAGGGAAATGAGAGGAAAATTTCACTGTTCATAGAATTTGAATTTGCTAATTTCTTCCTTCTTTCTCTCCAAACCAAACAATGGGGGAGAATTTTTTTCAATTTTCCTTACCTTTCTTTTCCACAAGTTCCAATTCTTTCCACCAGCCGTGGAAAACCACACGTTTCCACCACCGCCTTTGTGGGTCCTACCGTGTGTTTTTTGGTGATCTGAACCGTTCATTTTGTAGGCCCCATATAGTAGAGTACCCATGCAAAAAATAAGCTTGAACGGGGTCCGATAGATGTATCAAAAACTGAATTTTGTTTTGTAAAATGGAAAGTTTCTTTAAAATTATTGACAGAATCAGACCGTCCATTTTATAAACCAAAATTCAAATTTTGATGTACCTATCGATGTCTGATCATCAAGCTGATTTTTTTGCATAGCAATACTACTCTGCTGATGTAGGACAGATTTGGAATTAGGTTAAGGATACTCACACACAAAGGAAAGGGCTGTTTTGGGTTGTGATCAGTGCACGTGAATAGTAATTTGTAAGGAGGAGAGAGGGTTAGAGAAGGATTGATCTAGGCATCACACCTAAAGCCTCTTTAGCATCACACGAAAGAATGACATTGCATCACACAATCATAGAAGCTTAAAAGCTCTTGTAAATTTTCATTCTTTCAATCATTCATATCTCAAACTCTTGGTGTACATCAATTTATAGGCTCCTAATGTGCTTAATGCCAAAGACTGTTGAGGTTTATTTGTGAGAGTTTAAGCCCTTGTGATGTTCCTGTTTTGCTCACGCCAAAGAAAGATGGCAGTTGGCGCATGTGCATAGACAGCCGTGCTATGAAAAAGATTACAATCAAATACCGGTTCCCTATTCCAAGGCTTGACGATATGTTGGACATGCTGGCTGGTTCTTGTATATTTTCGAAGTTAGACTTGAAAAGTGGCTACCATCAAATACATATAAGACCGGGAGATGAGTGGAAAACAGCATTCAAACACAAAGGAAAGGGTTGTTTTGGGGCTGTGAACAGTGCACGAAAATAGTACTCCATTTGTAAGGAGGAGAGAGAAGGATAGGTCTAAGCATCACACCTATGTTACCAAAGGCATCACACCTAAGTCACACCAAATAATGACATTGCATCACACAGTTATAGAAGTTTAAAAGCTCTTGTAAATTTTCATTCATTCAGTCATTCATATCTCAAACTCTTGAAGTACATCAATTTATAGGCTCCTAATGTGTTTAATGCCAAAGACTGTTCCTATTCCCTAGATGGCTGAATAGGATGAATGCGTTTAATACCAAAGGCAGTTCCCATTCCCTAGATAGCTGGATAGGATGAATGTGTTGTCTAATGATTGAATACATTGAATGTGTGGCTCCCTAAATGAAAAGTGACAAGGCTCATGAAAAGTCACAGCCTTTAATGGACTTTTATTGGGTCCATTTAGTGGCTAATGAACTTCCCCTCCAATCCATAAAGGCCATAACTTCCAACCATATGAAATTACCAAATACCCGTGCCCCCTTCGTATGGACCACATCAATGAACGGTTCATATTACAACAATAAACGCTCAGTGGGGCCCACAATGGGCGGTGGTGGAAGTGGGGTTTTCCCACCAGCGGTTGATATAATTTATTCACTTTTAATTTAGGTTTGAAAAGCAGTCGTTGTTAGTCTTTAGTGTTTTTTCAGAAGAGCCTAATAACTGACTGGAAGAGAACCATAATAAGCAATGCATTACCCGCACATTAACCATAATTAGCAATGCACAATCCATAGGAAGTCCACGGTAATCTTATGCCAACTCAAACACAAATATGAAATTCAAGTTTTAGATAAAAAGTAAAACAAAATGAAAACACATATCAAAATGCAGAAGGGAACACCTAATATGTGCCCCTCTTATGGATCGTAACATATTATGCCTTCGAATGGTTAATGTTATGCCTTTGAGTGGTTAATGTTATGATGGAGGGACACCGTAAAAAAAAGTGAATTTAAACATATTAAAAATGTTATGACTTTGACTGGTAAAATGGTATGCCTTCGAGTGGTTATGTTGTAGTGGGGATACGGTATCTCCCAGACAAGAGGGAGGATACCATAGCATCTCCCTTGAGAAAAGTAAAGTAATGAAAGCAATTATTACCAGTGGGGAATGGCTGAAACGTGTATTTATGAAACAGAGATCGAAACAGAATTAATTTAGGTTTGTTCTGTGTGGCAGCTACTTCCACTGTGTAGAGGCAGTTATCGTGATATGGTGTGTACGAATATACCCTTGAGCGTTGGGTTAAGAGTTGTGCAACTGTGTAGGATATTTTTGGAAAACAAAAAGTGTGACAGGGCTTAAAAAAGGGGAGACACTAAACTGGTGCTCTCCCTCTATACATAAGAATAGATAGATTTTAAGGTGTGAATGAAATCTGAGGGATTTTAGAGAAAATGAGTTTGAAGTACTACTTTTGGACAAGTACATTTGAGGCATGCCACTCATTGTCGAAATTTGAAGGGTGAGAAGTAATATTTGAAGGGTGAGATAGCATTTGAGGATTTGCTAGAGCATGTAAAAGGCACTAAAACCTTCAAATTCTTTGATATTTGGAGCAACTCTTGTACAACCGCACTACACTTACACAATCATAGTAGACATTCATGTGGGACCCCATCACCCCACACACTGGGAGTGTAGTGTGGGTGGGTCTCTACATGAATGTGATTGCGCGTAATAGTGTGGTTGTAGGATTTTTGTTTGAAAAGACCTCGTTTGTGTGATTTGTGTAATGCATGGACAGACGTGTGAATGTATATTGAGATGTCAGATTTCATGTGATTTGTATATTTTTTTCAGGAAAAATGGGAAAATATTTTTATCCCTTGGTGGATAAGTACAGCTTGTTTCTTATGATGCCAAATTTACTGTTGGAGTTTGATTTTTCACATCTGGGAATGGTTGTGTAGATCCACAGGGACCAAGAGACTGGAAAAATCTTGAACTTGGTTTTTGTTTGGGCTGACGAGGGAACAGAGCTGAAGGTCGATGTGCCAGTTGTTTTCAATGGAGAAGAGGCTTGTCCTGGCCTCCAGAAAGGTTGGTAATTTCATTTTTAACTCTCTATTTTTCATCATACTGGGGTTTATAATGATGAAAGCAAGTTAAACGTATATGCTTTGTTTCCCTGAGGGCCCATTTGTTTGACGGGACTAATATTGAGGGGTATATAGTATATTTAGTTTCGTTGGATTGATAGTGAGGGGATTAATACGACGCTTTCCTTGGCATTGTGTGTTGCACATCCGTGAGATTATGTACACAATATAAGTCTGATTCTAGCCATATAAATTTAACGAAACACCAAATCCGATACTCCTGTCTGGTCAAACAACGGCCATTAGGGCCACCATTGAACCAGGATGAGTTATTTGAAAAAATTAGGAAGCCGAGAGAACTGGTGGCTTGCATTGATAATCTGTGATTTTAGTCTCAAATAGGATGAAAATTTCACCTTCCAAATATCGCTTTAAACTTTCCTCAGAAACATATAGTCTTTGTTTGCTTGGGCTCTCAGCATAGTCCCCAATAAATTCTCTCCCATTATTTTTTTGATCGGCCTCTCCCATTATTACTCTTATTTCTCTATCTCTCTCTCTCTACTCATTAGCCCAAAAACCTCCCTCAAAGCTTAAACCAAACAAAGTCATAGGAGTTGTTCTTGTTTGGTAAAGGTTTTGAGGAAGGTTTTTGGGGTAATAAGTGGAGAGAGAGAGAGAGAGAGATGAGACTACTAAGTGAAGAAAAAACCTATTGGGAACCATTCTGTGGGAGAGGGGGTGGTTCTGAAAACCCCAGGTGAAAAAAGATATGTTCCATTAAGTGTAAGACAAATTAGCCACAACTATCTTCAAAAAAGCTATGGTTTAGAGTTAAACACATGTTACAGCAGTTTTATCCAGAAAGAAGGATTTTAACAAATTGCATTTTTCCTGGTACCTTAGTTTCCTGTTCTAAGTAATCAGTTCCTTCACAGAGTGTTGGTCTAGATTCGGACGTGTCACTAGTTTTTGGTAATTTCTGGTGTTCATGTCAACCAGACCAGTGGTTCCCTTTTTGTCCTGATACATGAAAGGATGTGCACTTGCCAGACATATTTTTGTTTATTCAAAGTGTGCTCAGTGTGACTTATATTTTGTCTGTGCCTTAACAAATGTACGTCCATTTTCTCACCTCTAATTTTGGTCCATCAGTATGTTATTTGTTACCTTTAGCTCTTAAAATTTTGGGTGTGCCTAAATGCAATTTCCCTGTTCTAGTTTGCAATTTTTTTGGACTAGACACTGACACATGAGCTATCTTGTTAGTCTGTAATAATGACATCCGTATAACTTTGTGTTTACCTTCTCATAGCTGGTTCTTGTGATGTTTTATGTTGATACTGGAAATTCTTCAACATTTACTGAAGCTACTAAGTGATACTTAGGTTATGTATCTGGTTCTTGTGCTTTTGCTTTTGCAAAACTAGAAACAAGATTTCGTCTATCTCACAAGGGTAGTCCAACGGTTATGGTAGTCTTAACTTAGTCACTGCCACGGAGACCAGCCCTTGACTTAGAGGCCTTTTGTTCAACTTCTACTCGCAACACTTTGACTTACTAGATATGTGGCTTCTGGGTGGTTGAAGGTACTAGTGGTACCAAGTGGCTTGCCTTGGAGGGGCTAATAGGGAAACCAAAAAAAAAAAAAAAAAAGGGAATTAAGAAGCAAAGATTTCCTCAGATTTTAATTGGAAAGCGAAACCAAGAAACTTAATTGGTATACAAATTGGCTTCAAAAAACTGCAGAATGAAATAAGTAACATATTTCGTATTACTAGAGTGTTCATTAAATAACCACCCCCACCCTAGTCAATCTCAGAAAAGCAAAATTGATCATGTGTTCACGAGAATTTGCCTCTTCTCACCACACCTTTGTCATGGTCAGAAAAAAAAAAAATCCATTTTCAATGTTCAGTGTCCGAGGATAAGTGTATCAATTGCTGTTGTATGTCTTGTCATAATGGTTATGCTAATGATGGGTTTAGATGATATGGTTGTGAAAAAAGAATGAGTATCGAGACTTCGTCCACCACTCTTAGGGTATCAAAACACAGCAAACTGTCAAGACCACAACCACAGCAATTAGAACTGCTACCTCACTGGAGATGATACCTAGCGGAGGGATTCACAACAAATTTAGACTAGATTCTGATGCAGGACGATCAAAAAGATAAAGGAGAAGATAAAAGAGCGTTAGGAGTGATTGTGGATTCCTAAGGTTCTTTTGTCTTAATTTTTGTTTATCTTGATCATCCTGCATCAGATTGCTTATTTATAAGAGAAAGAAGATGATATCAGAGGCAATCAGAGAGGAGAGGGAAGGAGCTGATACCAGTGATTGATAGCGACTTAAGAGTAAGGATGATAGAGAGAAATGTGAGACAAAAGGGGCTAAAGTCAAAATAGAAGTTTTGCGCGGCCTTGGTCTGCCGCATTGAAAGTACCTGTGTCTGTTGGGATGCCTAACAGAAATGATATCTCTTTCCTTGTGTCTTTCAATCGATAAAATTTTTCATGGTTTTCCAGAACAGCAGATGTTTCTTAGTCTAGTCCTTCCATACATCCTCCCTCCTCCTCTCTGTTATTGTACTTGGTCCTGTTCTCATTGTTGATGTAACTTTTTTGGTTTGCCTATTATTCATGGTATTATATTGCACTTTGGCATATGGGATATGTAGTAAAGTAAGTGCTTGAAAATTTATAAATCAAAAGAATGCAATGGCTGGGCTGTAAACACATGAGGAATTGGACTAGTTTTATTGATATCAAGTAGTTTTCAGTTTTTGTATACTGAATTTATGTATTTCTTTTTACTGGAAAATAGGAGGTCACTTGAACAGGATAAGGACCACTCTGAAATATTTATGCCCAGCTGAGCACATTCCCTCCAAAATTGAGGTGGATGTAAGTAACCTAGACATTGGAGATAAAGTGTTGATTCAGGATATCAAGGTTCATTCTTCTTTGAAGCTTCTTAGTAAAAATGAGAGCATTCCCATATGCAAGGTTGCGGCAACAAATTTGGACTAGTCTGAACTGCCCGGTAGCTAAGCAGGTTAATGAGGGGACTTTGCTGCTTTTCAATAGCCCGATTAGAAGAATTCGCTTCAGTGGCTTTGTGCTTTTGAATACTCGCTGAATGCAATCAGGTTCAGAGTTGGATTTTTTATCGTGTTGGCGGCTATATCACTATGCTGAGAATAAACATGTAGAGAGGACTGAATGGAAACTTTTTAAGTCAGTTAATTGTGAAATGCTAGTGAACAATTTTAGAGAATGGTACTGATGAGATGAAATGTTGGTCGTCTGGTGTTCCTTCTATTACATCTATTAAGCTGAAAACTACAATTGATGTTCCTCATCGGATCTGGACGATGGCAGCTTGTGCTCTTTCTAATTTGCTCTTTTTCATTAGGGCTGTTTACAGGTTCGAGTTGGATTGTTTTTTCCACTAATAATCTTCTTGTCTTCCCTGCCACTCAGCTCTACAGTTGGATTATGGATTTGATCATTCGATCCAGCCAAGCACGCGTACCTTTAGGGGCGTTCTTGATGATTTAAGTTGTTCCTTTTTTAGGTTACTGTTGTTGAAACATTCATTGAATTCTAGATCAGTCCAACGACTGTAGGCACATGATTTCGTCTCAATTTTTGATAAAAGAGATAGGCAGTCCGTTTGTAAAATTGAACTTGATGAAAAAATGTGAATAATGATATTAGATGAACTTTTTTCCTGAATAAAGTCTCAGTTTATGAAAGTGGACCTTCGTGTGTGCAGATTTCGCTGAACTGTATGGGGTCCAATCATATCGCTAACGGTGAAAAACTGATCTCTGCATGTATTGCAAGTTGCTTGGTTTTTCTGTGGAAAATACACTAGTCCAATTGGAGCCTAGTTTTCCCCCAAAGGGTGATTAAGATGTTGTCAAATGTACGTCAATACATCAAATGTTTGCTGAGAGCGTTGCTTATCAGGAATCCAGAAAGAACACTACGTAGTACGTATTGTTAACAAAACAAAAAAAAAAGGAAAGTGGAACGGAATTTCTTCTCCTTTTTTTGGATATTAATCTAGCGAATCACACCTAAATTAATTATGCTCCTCCAATCGCTTTTATTCCCCACTTACATCCCATCTTTAGAGTTTTACAGAGAGAGAAACACAGGGCAGAGAGGAGAAAGAGAGAGAAGGGGGGGATGGAACCACCTCCGGTGCAAGCCATAGAGAATTCCAGGAGGAGCCACCAGGCACACGATGATGAACAAGATACGATTATCAACGAGTGGTAAATTGTTATGCACAGTCGTCATCTGCAAATTCTATTTTAATCTTTCTGGTTTTGTAACATTCTTTTCTTTCTTTCTTTTTTGGTTTTTTGGCTTTTGATGGAGGTTTACAGTTGCTCATGCTGTTACGACTGCTCAGAGAGTTGTTTTGAGTATTTGTGTTGTTACAACTTCTGTAATTGGTTTTAATGTCACATAGGCTTAGACGCAATTGTTACAACTTTAATATGCTTTGTAGCCATGCCAACTTTTTATTTGTACATAACTGCATTGATCTCAAGTTTTCTTACTATTAATTTCTATGATTCTATCTCTCTATTTCTATGTTTCCTTCAGTTTGAGGGATTTATTTACCTTAGGGGGAATACATCAATGATATGATTCAATCTGTTGGTACCCTAGCATTCCGTTTGGCATTCGGGTTGCGGTCTCTGCCTGATGATGATAAAATTAAGAAAAGATAAAGGTTGATGTTTGTTTTCTTGTCATAGTTTGGTTAGATAAGAAAACAAAGCATGAGAAAAAAGGATATCAGGGAAAGTTAATTATCTTCATTTAGATTTTGATGTGCAATCACGTGTGGGGGTTGATCACGAAGAATATTCTAGGCACTGCATCTGTTACTCACGAACTTCGAATGAAGCGCCGCCTCAGCCATCGCGTAACCCATGATATCGACTTCATGATGGCTGCGGTCGCACCACATCCAGAATTCTGGAGTGGGACATGTTGCGCTTTGAATATGCCTCCATTATCAATTTTATGTGTGGGGTTGATCACAAAAGCATATTCAACACATCGTATCTTCCACCTCGGAACTCCGAATGAGGAGCCACTCCAGCCATCGTGCAACCCACCATATCAACTTCGTTATGGATGGGGCGGCACCTCATTTAGTGTTCTAGAGTGGGAGATGCGGTTCCTTAAATATGCCTGCATGATCAACCCTACACATAGAGGTGCATATCGGCCCATTAGCCCACCCAACCCAACCCATTTTTTTAAGAACTTAGGCTATGTATTTAGGCCCATCGGTTTGAGTTGTGTTGAATTTTTAAGCCAATTTAATTAATGGGGATGAGCTTGGGAATATCTTTTAAGATCAAGCCCTGCATGACCCGGCCTTATAGAAATGATGTACGTATATATTTGTACTATCAACAAGTATTAAGAAGGGAAAAAAAGCTACTATCATACCTATATATATACAACCATTTTTTAATGCAAATATACATATATTCCTTGGTCTTTGTATAACTATAATTATTATAGTTGTAAACTCTAATTTGTTGTAATGCGATGATTGATTTATACTTGGGTAATATATTTTTTAGAAAAATAAATGGAATAATAGGATGGTCTCGGAAAAAGAAACTTTAAAAGGTCCAGGCTTGGGAATGTTAAAAGAAGTCTGATTATTATGGGTCAGGCTGGGGCATGCACAAGTCTCGTTATTATTTAGTACAAGACTATCCCAAACCCGGCCCTGCCTGACATATGTGCACCCCTGCCTACACATAAAGTTGATGACAGAGGCATATTCAAGGCGTCGCATCTCCCACTCCAAAACTCCGAATAAGGTGCGGTTTTAACCACCCCAATAAAAGGCTTGCTACTTAAATATTGTTTAACACCTAAACATAGATAAGGTAAAGTTTGTAATTCTGTTTGTGAATTGAAACAATGTGATTCTTAAATTTTATTTTGTTTTCTTATAATAATAGTGTTTCCCATCAAAGGGCGAAGGGAGAGCATCTCTTAGTACGTAAAAGTTGTCGTCTTCTCCTTTGCACATCCCCAAGATCCATTCCTATGGCTAAAGATTGTAATGTCTCATCCAACCATATTCAATCCCTATGAGTAAACCCCATGAAATCCCTTAATTTGAAGGACTGGAACAGAAAGGAAGGGGTGGGGGTGGGGTGGGGTGGGGTGGGGGTGGAGACTTCTAAATGCCGTTCTCTTTCATAGGGTTGAAGAAACCTTTCAACTCTCGGTACAATTTTTAATAAATCTTTCTCTCTATCTCTCTCCACTCATTACCACTTAACTCTCAAAAATAACTTTCTAAAAGCTCAACCAAACAAAGTGCTAGAGTTTGGAGATGCATGAAAGCTGAGGAAACAGATCATGGGTATCAACGGGCACGCAGGGCCCACCCAGGTCCCGAACAGATAATCCGAGTCGTTCAATAATTTTAAAATAAAAACCGAATGCTCAGGTTGTGAAAAATCAACTCAATCCGATATGTGTAGATGTTCAATCCAATCTTTCCATTTTTTAAAAATAAGAAAAATTAGAAAAATTAGATCGAGCACCTACACGTATCAGATTGAGCTGATTTTTCACGAGCCCACTCGGTTCTTTATTTTAAAATTATCGAACGGCTCAAATCATCAGTGTGGGACCCGGAGTGGGCCCATCGTGACCATTGGTACCCATGATCTTTTTCCATAGCAATTTCTCTGAATGAAAAGTTGAAAGTTTGGATTAACCATTTCTATGTATTCAATTGAGCTAATTTTTTGTAAGGGTATTTGAATTTTTTTTTTAAATTAATGAACGATTTAAATTATCGGTGTAGAATCCAAAAGTGAGCCTCACACGCCATCAGTGCCTTACAGTTCGGTATCTGTAGGGTGTAGTGGGGTTGAAATAGGATATCCAAGAATATTACGTGCTGACTTGTTCCCGTCCTTCTCATCAACGACGGGTGGGGAGAATCTGTTGCCGACAACTTAAGGAGAGGAGATGTAACTATCATTTTTTATAGAAACCTGGAGGCAGGTTTACATTAGGGTAAACTATAGTTAATCCCCTCTAACTAAGCCTCGCGTGCACTTTGCTCCCTCTAACTTTTTTTTTGGCACTCAACCCCCTCAAACTGAAATTCAAACGGTCATAATTTCAAACGGTCATAACTTCTTCATCCGAAATCGAAAATATGCAAATTATATATCGATTTCGAGGTCTTGAAGTCAGCTTTCTAATGACACCAAAATCACATCA
>JAOTQK010000002.1:11765889-11782421 GCA_025642025.1 Rhododendron ferrugineum
ATCGAATTACTTCTATAATGGAGGGGCCAAATTCGTTATTTAATTTACAGATTTCAAGGGTAATATGCGATGGTCACTATTTTCTGAAGTTTGGGGAGGCTGCAGCCCTGCCTGTCTCGGTTGGTCCTTGTATTACTCTAATCATGGTGTACATTGAAAAATATGTTGAATTTAAAGTATGTATATTTCTCATTGAATCTAGACTTACGTTTTAATTGCGTAGATGAACTTCATCCTAAACTTGTTTTCGTGAGCTTCAAGATGCTAAGAAATTTGACGCCTGTTCCACTGGTCATCATACACTGCAGGATACCTATTATTGAGCAGAATGGTATTTCTTCTTTTGTCAGAGTCATCCAGAAAAACATATGGCCAGTCATTTTTACAAGTTTCTGTCTTCTTCTGATGGATTTGAGAAGTATTGAAATGGGAGGGGAACTACTTAGGGGCAATTGTTAACTCAGAATCAAGCACGGAAAAAATGATTTGAGGACCTGTCCTCGTAATTTCACTGCCTGTTGTTTTCAAAATACTCCATGTTTACCATCATGGTTTGAAAGCATTTTATAACGTTTTCAATTTCATTAGACATGGTGTCATTCTTAACTGAATGAACTTGAATACAGTTATATCTATATATATATATCAGGGCGGTTCCGGGGACAATTAATTAGACACCTAAAAAAACACCTCATAGTTGCACGAAGCTGGTGTGGGGGCGGGGCCCGGGGGAGGATCATAGAAGCTCCTCGTTTGGGAGCATTAGGAGGAGCATTTAGAAATTGCAATTATGTAATACATGTCATGTATTGTTTGTAAATATTATAGTTCTCTTTTCATGTTAATTGCAAATATTATTGTAGAGCATATAAGTAGATATGGGTACTAAGTACTTGAGCAAATTTAAGTAATTTTTTTTCTAGTATCTTATCACTATTTCATGTTTTCTATTGCTTGGTATATTATACTTTTGTTCTTTTGAGATTTATGTGCCTAAGAGGTTCTATCCTATTTTAAATGGGAGCGAGGTTCTTACCCTGATTCTTGGCAGCAGCAGCTGCTGTTGCTTCTCCCACTGCTCTCCTTCCAAGCTACTTAAAGTGGGGCTTATTTTATTTCTGCAGGCTTGAGTACATGATTTAGCTTTTTATGAGGGTGTGGGTCATAATGCGGAGTCACAGACATGTAGTTCTCATGGTTGTTAGAATAGTGCGATTCACGGTTCGATTCTACAATTCCATACGAGTTCCAACCAATTCCATTAGAATCTTGTTGCTGAATCGAAAACTAAGGCAATATTACGTTTCAAATTGTGATCCTCTTTGGTTCACTATGTTTCATGGGATTCAGTATAAGTAGTTATGATTCTCTTTGATTCAGTTTTTTTTTCCAACCTCTATCGATTCATTACCCTCTCGCGTTTTTGGGTGTACCTGTTATGTCCATGCTCTTGACTCTGATAGGAGTAAACTTGATTCTCGGTCTTCTCGGTGTATTTTTCTGGGATACTCACACACCCAGAAAGGGTATCGATGTTACTCTCCCACTTTATGTCGTCACTTTGTCTGTGCTGATGTCACGTTCAATGAGTCCTTGCCATATTACTCGGATCCTGATACTACCAATGATCTCCTTACCCTAGAGTCTATGTTACCTATGGTTGTTCCAACTAGCACCGTTCTACCAAACTCTTTGCAGGTTTATGTTCGGCGTTCCCACGCACCGACACCACCCCAACCTCCGGCACCAACCCAGCCTCCACCTCCAGAACCCTCCTAGCCTGCCGAACCATCTTCGCCAGCACCTCCGTCTTCCCCCCGTCGCCAGATCCGCATGCTCCTCGCTATCCGACTCGTGAGAATCGCCACCTGCCGGTAAAATATGGTTTTTCTAATTGTTCTCGCACTTCTCATCCTTTTTCTCGGGTTATCTCATATGATCATCTCTCTCCATCTCTCCGCGCTTTTACTACTACTGACTCCTCTGTTTTTGTTCCTAACACTGTTTAAGAGGCATTATCACGGTCTGAGTGGCGGAAAGCTATGGAGGATGAAATGTCTGCTCTTCATAATAATGGCATGTGGGAGTTGGTTACTCTTCCTGCTGGTCAAACTACTGTTGGCTGTCGTTAGGTCTATACTGTTAAGTACCTTCCTGATGGCACTGTTGAGCGCCACAAAGCTCGTCTGGTTGCCAAAGGGTACACCCAGAATTATGGTGTTGATTATTCAAAAACTTTCTCTCCCGTTGCCAAGCTTGGTTCTGTGCGAATTCTTATTTCTTTTGTTGCAAATCTTGGTTGGCCGTTGTTCCAGCTCGATGTCAAAAATGCCTTCCTCCATGGCGATCTCCAGGAGGAAGTCTACATGGAGCAACCACCTGGGTTCGTTGCTCAAGGGGAGCGTCATAAGCTATGTCGTCTTCACAAAGCACTCTATGGACTTAAGCAATCTCCTAGAGCATGGTTTAGCAAGTTTAGTGACGCAGTTATGAGATTTGGCATGTGTTGAAGTCAGTCAGACCACTCTGTATTCTCCCTTATGTCAGCTCGAGGGAAAGTATTGTTCATTATTTATGTAGATGACATTATTATTACTGAAGATGATAAAAAAGGGATTGATGAGTTGAAACAATTCTTACATAGTTCCACACTAAAGACTTGGGTAAGCTGCGATATTTCTTGGGCATTGAGGTAGCGAGGTCCAAGGATGGGATTAGTCTGTCCCATTGGAAATGTGTTGGATATTTTAGAGGAGACAGGTTTATTGGGAGCTAGACTTGTGGAGACTCCAATGGATCCTAATGTCAAACTCGGCATTGATCAGGGGGAGGTATTTCCTCATCCAGACCGGTATCGTCGATTGGTTGGTAAGTTCAATTATCTTACCAATACTCGTCCTGATATCTCATTTGCTGTTAGTGTGGTGAGTCAATTTATGTCTGGTCCTCGTCTTCCACATTGGGAAGCTTGTATTCGCATTGTTAAGTACCTTAAGACTCATCCTGGACGCGGTTTGTTTTACCGTTCTAATGGTCATTTTCGAGTTGAGGCATTTACGGATGCAGATTGGGCAGGGCCACCTTCTGACAGACATTCAACAACTGGTTACTGTACGTTTGTTGGTGGCAACCTAGTTACTTGAAAGAGTAAGAAGCAAACTGTTGTTGCAAGGTCTAGTGCAGAGGTAGAGTACCGTGCTATGGCTCATAAGTCATACCACATGTGAGATTGTTTGGCTGAGATCCTTTCTTGAGGAGCTGGGATTTCAGGTGCAGTTACCCATTCCTATGTATTGTGACAATCAGGCAGTGATACATATTTCCTCGAACCCGGTGTTTCATGAGAGAACCAAACATATTGAGGTACATTGTCACATTGTTCGAGAGAAGGTTGACAATGGTGTGTTGGTTACGCCCTTTGTGTCCACAAGAGCTCAGATTGCAGATATTTTTACCAAATCACTGTTTAAACCTCGTTTAGAATTCTTATGTAACAAGTTGGGACTTTGTGATATTTACTCTTCAGCTTGAGGGGGAGTGTTAGAATATTGTTAGGCTTATGTTAGTCCCACATTGGCTAATTGAGTCATTGTAATGAGTATCTCATAATATAAATAAAGTCTGTGTGTGTTAGGGTTAATATATACCCTATACACTTCTTTCTTCCTCTAATAACAAGTTGTATTGATTTTCATCATATTATGTGTATATACAACTGTAAAATTTTGACACATTGATAAATCAATACAATTTAGAGCATTGTATTTAAATTTTCTGTGCATATATTGATATACATATGGAAACTCTATATTCTACCGTATAAAATGAATCTTACAATTCACTATTTGGTACCATTTCGGCATTCACTATTTCATGCAAAAGACTCACTTATAGATTTGTGATTTGACAACAGTGGTATTTCAAGCTTCAAAACTGAAAGAGCCAGTTGGTTTGAGTTGCTAATTGCCCTGCTAAGTCGTTTATAATCTTCACGTTGTTAAGCTCTAGGCTAGTAACAAATAACCTTATGTTATATTTGATATAATATGGTTGTCCTGTTAAGCTATAAGCTTGCTAAATGCTATTCATAGCAGGGTTCATGTTTTCATCGCATCATCAAAGGCTTTATGATACAAGGTGGAGACATATCTGCCGGGAATGGCTCTGGTGGCGAATCCATATATGGATTAGAATTTGAAGATGAAAATTTTCAGTTAAAGCATGAAAGAAGAGGGACGTTGTCAATGGCTAATGCAGGTCCTAATACCAATGGATCTCAATTTTTTATAACCACTCGAGCGCCTCATCTAGATGGGAAGCATGTTGTTTTTGGGAAGGTGATCAAAGGGTTGGAGGTGGTCCGTTCAATTGAGCATGTTCATACAGGTGAAAATGATTATCCTACTCTTGATGTGATAATTGTCGACTGTGGTGAAATTCCCGAGGGAGCGGATGATGGGATATGTAACTTCTTTAAAGATGGTGATACTTACCCTGATTGGCCAGCTGACCTTGATGTGAAACCAGATGAACTTTCCTGGTGGATCAGTGCTATAGATTCTATCAAAGCTTTTGGAAATGAACGGTTCAAGGTAGCTCTTCTTTAGATTTGCTGTCTTAATTATTCCTCCTAATGCTTTGAATATCTGCAAGATATGTTCTCCCTGTGGTGGTCTTCCCTCCAACCAAGGGGAAAATTAAATTGGCTTCTGCAAACATTTGCTTTGAGGATTTGATGCTTGGATTTTCACTTGACAGGGAAATATTAGATCAGGCATTTGATGATAGTGTTACTATTTTCTCAAATGGTTGATGTCAGAAAGTCCACTAGAAACACATTATCTACTTAGTTTTCTTTGTATTGTATTTTCTGCTAGTCAGTGGCTAGTGTTCCCAGTTCTGAACTGTTTTCATGTATAGAAACAAGACTATAAAATGGCAGTTAGGAAGTATCGGAAGGCTCTGTTCTACTTGGATGTATGCTGGGAGAAGGAAGATATTGATCAAGGTCAGCCATTAATATGTGCATGTGATACTGTTCTTTGGTTATTTTTGTTAAAATGAAACGGTGAAGTTGTCGCTTCTTTGTATTGAGATTGTTCAACGTTATGGTACAGAGAAAAGCTCATCTTTGAGGACTATGAAGTCTCAGATTTTTACGAATAGCTCTGTAAGTTATCTTATTTTCTTACAACGAGAAAAAAGGTTACTTATTTTCATTTCTTCTTCTTCTACTACTGCTGCTACTATAACTAGTACTACAGGTCATCTACTGCTACTACTACCTTTTAGGTAAATTACAGGAACTCGCCATGAAGTTTTTAACAATTAGAGGGACATCCTCTTTTTTTCTTAAATGACACTAACCTGCCATCTACCATGTGATTCTTTGTACCTGTGTTAGGCCTGCAAATTGAAATTAGGAGATTTAAAAGGAGCATTGTTGGACGCAGAATTGGCAATCCGCGAACGAGAAGATAACGTGAAAGCTTTATTCCGTCAAGGCCAGGTTCGTAGTGCCGGTTGATAAGACATAGTGACTAATAACTTGATGTTCATAGGTCGAAGAACACATTGGGCACTTGTCTTTCAATGTTTGGTGCAGATTATTGTTGCTTTTTTCTTGGTCTTGATATGAAAAACTAGTTGTCTATCACTTGGCTCTGGATATCTTGCAGTAAGTGGGATAGCTTCATGATGGATGTCTGCTCTTGCTGTCATGCATGTGTTACTACAGTAGAACTTTCATCGATGTTTTGTTAAGGTTCAAAAGTAGGTCTTACAACTAATAAATTAACGTTCGGAACTGGGAATGCTATAAGACCGTAAGTCTTAAGAACATGCCATATAGCTGATGAGGATGTTGAAGAAGTGTATTCCCGTGCTTCATAGGAATAAGAGTACAGTATGTCAAAAGTGTTTCTGAAGTTACTTACAGCATGTTTTCTGTTCAGTTACCTATTGCATGTTTCAATTCAGAGATCCTGAAGAAGACAACTTATTATATTGTTGGTTGTTTTTTTAGTTTAGTTGAAATCAGAATTTCTAGTTCAGGCTTCGGACTTGCATGTACCTCTTTCGTAAAATTTCCTTTTAGGTAATGCTATCACACTATGCATGAATCCTTGCACTTCTTATTATCCGTCAACTTACTCTTTCCGCTAATTCCCCCACAGAAACAGTTGGAGGTCTCTGATTTAGGTTCTTTGGGACGGTTCGAGTGGGAAAATCATCTTTTATTTGGCGCACAATGTCGGTTGTCACTTTCTTTTTCTTTTTTTTCCCCCCTCCCTAAAATTGAATGAACAGAAAACAGTTTCCAAGTACTTGTTGCAGCATCAACTGAATGATTATGCGGAAGCACAATCCTTTTAGGCATAATTTTTTCCTTCTGCTTTGTACTTTATGTTCTATTTTTATGTAGAATTGATCCCACAAGGTTATTATTGCAAGAAATCTAGTTCTGCAACAATCGCTCTACCTTTGTTTTTCAACCTTCTTTTGCTTGTATGCAATGGGAAATTCTGTAATTGTGTTTTCAACTTAATTTTGTTGCATAATGACTGTGTCTGTGCTATTTAGCAGGCATACATGGCGCTTAATAATGTAGATGCTGCAGCTGAAAGTTTCAGGAAAGCATTGGACTTGGAGCCAAATGATGGTAATGTTATACAGAATCAGTTTATTAGAGGCAAGCTTTTTTATGCTTAGGGTATGTAGGATGTGGAAAGCCTTCTTGATCTTGAATGTTCAAGTGCTTTCCCTGAAGCTCATATAATTAGGCCCCATAATAATTTAATTGTGATATGTTTAAGCTTTGGTTCTCTGAAAGCTTGATGAAAAGAAAAGGGAAAGGGACACTGATTTCCTTAATACTTTCTCCCCTCTTTATTTATAAGTTCTCCGAACTGTTCAAAAATTAAGAGAATAGTGTTCAGAACATAGACTTATAATGTCGCTTACTTTTCCTCATATTTTCAACTGTGCCTATTTTGCTTTTGTTTTCAAGGAGAACTGTGTATGCTTTTTGTTTCCTTCACAAGTGGCAAATGATAAAATGCCCTAACTTTACTGCTTTTTCATTCTGAAAACCACCCGAACCCCACACTTAGGCCATTGTTGGGTGTAAAATGAATCAATTGAGAAGCACAGCTTCGTATGGGTGCTGCAATAGTAAGTTAGAAGTTCAAGGTTGAAGTCTTTAGTCTTCTCGTTCTTATATGTGAACCCCCCTCCCCAGCGAAAAGAAAAAAGTCAATAACTAAAAAGGAAAGACGAGTTTATATATTCAGAGAGGGATAGAGCGGGATATGGTCTTTTCAGAAACAGGTTGAATAATGCTAATTATGCTATGACTGAGCAAGTCCTTTATTTACATCCAAATCAGGTGGTATAAAGAAGGAGTTTGCTGCTGCAAAGCAGAAGGTCAGTGGCTTCACTTGAATTGAAGTTTCCTTCTTCCAATCGATTGTTGGTTATTTTTCTTATGTGCAATTTGAAATTATGGCTACAGATTTCTGATAGACGTGATCAGGAGAAAAATGCTTACAGAAGAATGTTTATCTAGAGCTCAGGCGGTAATGGGGTATGTTTATCTTATGCTGAGTTGCTTTTGTTTTTATCCAGGATCCATTTTTGGCACTACATTTTTTGCGCTGTCTTAACTGCAGGCATCTCTTTTACAAACAGTCTAGTTTTCAACCTTCACGTACTTCATGTAGTCTCTGATTCAAATACATAGCACAGATGTTGATTGGAGTTTGGGGGCCTCAGGTACATCTGTTCTCCAAATTTATGCTATTTTCAATATATTTGTTTGATAATATGATGAAACAAAGTGATAGTGCCAAGATCACTATTGAAAGTCAAATGATCTTGTTTGTGCTTTATTTTTTTCCATCCATCTGATTGAAGTTTCTGCTTTAGTGAAGTTTTACAGGTTTTGTTGGAGGGCAACAGAAGGTTTCCATAACTTTTTTGGGAGAAAACTTTAAGATACTCAAAGCTTTAAGCAAATTTTGTCTTACACATTAGTTATGATACATCATCTCAATAGGAAATTAGGTAGGTCATAAAATTTAGTTTAACCATCGAAAATTGCTGTTATGTTTTATAACAGAACATCTCTGATTTCACTGGAAGTGGATGGCTTCGTTTTCTTGACTATTTACTTATTTGTTATTTCTTGATCTTCTCATTGTTGTCCATGGGTCTTTTGGCTAGAGTTAACACTTGGCTTGACATTTTGGGTATTCCAATCTTTCAGCAAATCGTAACTGTTTTTACGAGAAAAGCTCTCCAAATTTACTCTGGCCTTGCAAGGAATTTTTTGTTAAGTTGATAAACTATTTTTTTGTTTTTGACGGAGAGTACTATTTATGATACCACTGTCAATCTTTTTTTTATGTTGACCCAAAATTTTTTACTTTTATCCAAATATTTTTGGAATTTTTGGTTAAGTTGATACACTTTTTTTCGATTTTTCTCATCGAGACAAATCAATAATTTACAAAAGTTTGACGCAAAACTAACAAACGCAAAAAAAAAAAAAAAAAAAAAACTAACAAACGCAAAACGGGTAGATTAGTTTCATCCTGTTTCGGTGTGGGGATACGTCCTATGTTGTATAAAAAAAAAAAAAAAAAACTATGGGTGCCGGTAAAATACAAATTTGCTATTTGGCCTAGAATGTGGCAGAAATACGGGTATTGATGCAAGTCAAGGGGACCTCATTACCCAGGCAGCCCCTCCCCTTCTCGAAGGCAGTTTAGGCTTGGACTACCATTTCCCTCTACATGGATTCATTGAAAAGATAACCTATATTTTTAAACAGTGTAGAAAATGTCTAGGCATAGGAACAAAGCACCTCTTCAGCCATCTGATCATATTTTTATCTTAAATTATAGCGCCCGATCAATCACTGAATCATGGTAAATTACCTACTGCTCGAGAATATTTTTATGGTAAACATATGTTACTAGTTACTACCTTTTATGTTGACTAGTAAAGTTAAGCACGTGGATAAATCTATAACATTACATTTAACTGGTCAAAGAGAACAACATAAATTTTCGCTTTATATGCTTCGTTCTTCTTCCTGAATTTTTTGGGTACATTAATAACTTGTGCCACGCCAAAACCACCTCCTTTTGCATCCATTATCTAAACCAAATAAGATGACAAAGAAAACAACGCGTAATTCCTTTTTCTTTTTTGGGATCACAGGTTAGAAATAAGATAAAGTCAATGATTACATTTTCTGGAGAAATCAGCTCAAAGAAGCTCTCTAACTTCCTTAAGACAAATTAACACAATTTCCACAAGTGTATCCTGCTAGAGGCCCATCTTTCCCTCCCGCGGAATATAGCCAACAGTCCAATTCCTTCTTGCCATGGTTTCTTTACATTCGTCCTCCAGCACCTTATGGGGGGGAATTTGCAGGAGCTCCACCCTTGATCAAGTTCACTCTTCAATCTGCAGACCAGGAAATATGCCCCTAAGTTTGGCATTCAAGGTCTTGACATTAGCCAACCTTCTAAAAAGTTAAACATCCAGCAGCCCCTCTCATCCCTAAAGACAACTCCAAGACCAGCCAACCCAAGGTTACCTTTCAAACTGTCATCATTGTTCAACCTCAACTTGCATCTACCTAGAAATTTGCAACCAACATGTAAATATGCAAGGATTTTGTTCGGTTTTTGTTGGTTAAGTCTCAGTTTTGTGCTTAGCGCTGTCCAGATTGTCAAACACTTTTCTTTTGTTTCTACTCAAACCATAAATATCATAGAAGAACAACACATAAAACATTCCAAGGCTTCCCTCTAATCATGGGTTTTGGCTTCCTGTAATTGTTTAGTGTCCCCTGAAGCTGAAACCGGGAAGTTAGTCCAAAAATCTCAAATCAAAGCACCAGTCAATGAATAAATGGTGCATATCCTCTACATGCATCTGGCATGTAGAATGCGTATTATCCTGACATAAATGATGCATATCCTCTACATGCATCTGGCATCTAGAACACTTGCCATCATGACATATATTTTTAGAGGTATGCTGAAGCCAAGTGAGGATTTTACCATTTATACAAGTCCATACAGTCGACGAACAAAACATGGCTTATATGAAGCAAAAGGGAAGTTTCAGAAGTTTGATAGTAACAAAGTGCCTAAAGAGAGATATCCCCCTTGATATCTGTAAAAAATTGCAAGTTACCATTTACTTCCATCTCAGCTAACTCATCAGTTGCAATGTTAATCTCACTTGTAAGCCAAAAATGTCGCTTTGCGGAACTTAAATGCAGCAGATGCTGACTATCCTCCGGATGGTCAAGTGATTTAGTGATCTCTTCATTGCACTGGAAAATTCTATTACTAAGTGAATAAATTACTAAAGACTCCAAGTAGCAATTCAGAGATATCTCAACCACATTATTTTTTTCTTAAAGAACAAAAGGTTGATAAGAAGAAAGAACTTGTGTAACCTCATAATCTGCTACACCAACAAGACCTAGCCAGGAGAAGATCCATTGACATTAAATCTAAACAAACCAGGCAAAATAGGTTTCCATTTTGAAGGTTAAGTGTTGCATCTGACAATCAGAAGGGTAGGAGAGCTTAGGGCCTCAGTTGCGGATCCTCTGTCATGATTTTCCCTATAAACAAACCAGGCAGAATAGGTTTCCATTTTTAAGGTTAAGTGTTGCATCTGACAATCAGAAGGGTTAGAGAGCTTAGGGCCTCAGTTGCGGATCCTTTGTCATGATTTTCCCTATAATGATCGTGTCAAGGTTTGAATGGAGGGCGACAACACACAAACTAACTCATCCAAGGGCAGAAAACCAGGCACGTCTTGCAGCCTATAAACTTTAAATCCAACGGTGTCATCTGAACAAAACCAACTAAGCGGTGACCCTATATAGACCACATCCCTTTCCATTTTTTTTCCCAATTAATCATTCCCATATCTCTTTCTCTGACTACAGACCCAGTTCCCACCTTCTCTCCCTCTCTCGTCGAACTCCATTTCACTCCTTTTTATCGGCAAATTTCATTTCTCTAACAAACCAATCTCTCCAAAAAAATATCATCTGCTTCTATAGCCCAATTTATAGCAAAATCAATCAAAATGATGAAGTTTGTTTGAACGGATCATTGACACAGCATATCAAGTCCAATGAAAAGTTGAACCAAAACCATATTAATCTCATTAATATTTTATGAGGTCACAAGGAAGAGAGGCTAAAGAAAATGAATGTTCCCGTCTCAATATAAACGACTAAATACGTCACCAAGGGAACCTCCTCCTTTTCTCTGTCTCTATGGACAGTGATTTCAAATTTGGTTTGTTATTTTGGAGTAAACAAAGGTTTTTTTCTTGTTCTTGATACCATGACCGTTTTAGTGTACCCCTTCCAAATGGATGGGAAGTGGGGATTGGCCTAAGCTATGGCTTCTCATTTGTTGGAGATGCAGAGTCCATAGCATTTGATTTGTAATTTAGGGGAATCCAAACTTCCAAACAAAGTCTGGGGGGAAACGAAATGGGGGATGAAACAATACCTGGCGGACATTGTCTCTTGACCGTGTCGTTACCGTATCAAAATCTTTATTATAAAACAGATGAGTGTGGAGACAAGTTGTTGCAACGATTCAGATGTATTTTTTCACATTTTATGAAAGTATTCACATTTGTCCATCATATTACATAAATGCCAACTGTTGCCCATCAATCGAAAAAAAAGAATCGGAAACAACACCCCCCCCCCCCTCCCTAAAATCCACATTTGTCCAGACCGTGCGGTAATGTTAAATCGGAAAAAAGAATCGGAACCAGCTTCTACTTACTTCTCTAAGTGGATCGCCTTCCATCATCAGCTTCCTTCGCCGTTGCGTCATGTTTAATCGTAGACCCAAGACTCAAGGTCCTTGGGATGCACTGTAATAATGGACGTTGGTAGTATTTAAGGGTACCCAAACGTAAGCTTTCTTCATTTTCTTCATCCAAAATATTGATTTATCCTAGAGTTGAAGTCCAAGCAACTCTTCTGCTATCTTTGGGAGGGTAAATTGTCCAGACTGTGCGGTAATGTCTCCGGGAAGCTTCTACTTTCTTTACCAGTGACGTCAAGGATTTCTCCCAATTTTATGAGAGGTACTTTGCTTCTGGAACTTCCTTATGAGAGGTATTTTCTGTTGCCCACTATGTGTTTGTTAAAATGCATGTGTAATAGAGTTATCCATTTTAGAAGCAAAATTCTTTCCTTTTTTTTTTTATTTTCTCATTCTAATCGACTTTGTAGAGACTTTGGAAGCTTCTGCAGATTTTTTTTTCCCCTTTTCGTAGAACTGTGCACTTCCTCAAGGATATATGACTGGAACTTGAACAATCTCTTGAGTTGCTAATTTGTTTGGCTTCCATGTATTGAGCAGCAATTGAGCCAATTCTTGGAATCTTGAACAGAATGCCCATTTGTTCACTTCGAACCCGTCATCTGATAGGAAAGCTTTGAATTAACTAGAGAATCCATTTGGGTATTTTGGAACAGAAACTGTCACACAACAACACAATTTAGTGAATCTAAAGGAACCCATTAGGTATATCACAATCAGAGAAACGTAATTCCCATCTCTATGAGTTTGTTTTTTCCAATTTTCTAGGCTTTGTGTTCCAGTGAAAACTCTGATGGAAGACTCGATTTCTATTGCCTGCACCTCATTTTGTACCTCCATTTTGTTTTTTCCTCTTCCCGTTGTACCTTCATTTTTTTTGGAAAGAAATCACGGGAAGTGAATGTGTACATAGGCCTAAAATCAATGGATTCTTCGGCAATACAACTCCATACCAACTCTGTTAGTTGGTATATGCTCAAATTGTGGTCAATATCTAACAATGTTGGGACCCAGTGGCTAGGATTCACTTGATCCAATAGTCTTTTTCCTTTTGTTCCCTTAATTTGTGGTCAAGAAGCCTATTTGCATATACAAGTTGACAAGTCAGCTGTTTTGAGTACATTGTTGTTTGGCTTTCGTGCACTTATTTTTAATGGTATTGCATGGGGACCAAGTTTGCTTTCATGATTAGCAAGAATCCTTCTTCCTTGATGGTTTTAGGGCTCTTACATTCTTGGCCTGAGTTGGTAAGGAAGATCGGCAAATTCTATTTATTTTGGTGGGTTGCTTATGTGGTGGTTTGGTGGGGGTTTTTTTTCTTATAATTTTTTGGTCTTTTGTTTTCAGGTTTTGAGCTCCATGGTAATGCGTGTTTGGAGACCGTAGCTCCACAATGATTCCCTTCTTGAGGTGATTTCTATATGCGATTTATTTCCCTTCACATTCATATGTAGGTGACAAAGTGTTATTTTCATTGAACTGTATTGCCGGTATCTTTTGTAGTCACCAGGTGTTCATTTCTTGGAGGAATACCTGATCAAATAAGAGGTCGAGCGTCGATATTGCCGATATCTATTTCGATCTTCTTCTCAGGCGGTGGGACCGTTTTCTTGCTTTGTTGTTGTTTGTTTTGGTCTCCATTTTTTGTTTTCACCTGGAGATTAGTATTTTCTTTTGTTCGTTTTGAAGGGTGCTGGAGCAAATAGTGTAGTCGTGTTTAATGCTAGGTTAGTTTTTTCTTTGATAACTGAGTTCTTTTGTGGGTGTCTTTTTGGATATTTTCATTCTATGGCTGAGGCATATGATGGGGCTAATTTGCTTTTGGTACTTTTGCTGGACTTACAGTAAAAGGGGCATATGATGGGGCTTGCTAGCCTTTGATGATTTAGAAGATCTGCTAACCATTCTCTTCTCCCCACTAGGCTACTAAAATGCAAATGGTAGCAACCATTGTCTTGGGAAAGAGTAAGCTTTTGCTATTGGATTGGAAGACTCTTGGAGGAATAAAGTTATAACTCTTTTGGACGCTTGCTGATCTTTTGGAGGCTGACACTTGAATACTGTCACATTGATTGTAGCTTCTCATTTCGGTGTCTCTCAGGCTCTTATGAACTTTTCTCATCTCTAGGGACACCTGATGGTGTTTACATGATTCAGTACCAAAATGCTTACTTGCTGTGGCTTATGGACAATACCCTGGTAGCTTGGATAAATACTGATTTTGGTTGCTGCATTAATTTATGGGTGGTGCTCTGCATTTTCACATTTCAAGCAAACGGGGGCTCATTTTGCTGAGCTCTGAGGATTTTCACTTCAAGTTGGTTTGTACTCATTTACGGAGTATCTCTTAGTTGAGTTTATGCACATTCTGTGTAGGGTTGTGATCTGAAAACTGTTTTCCTTTTTTGCTTCGTACTGTTCCCTTTTTATCTTATCAACTCTGTGTTGAGTTGCAGATGATTATCGTGGGGTAATCCTTTTTTTCTCATCATATCAATAAAAAAAATCTTCGCCGTTCAAAAAAAAGATGTTAATTTCCAGCAATTAGTATAATTTTATAGTTACCTAAAAATTGAAATAATGTTTTGAGCCACTATCAAGATTCAAAGGGTAATTTCAATTCCAATCGGGGTGGGTAATGCCGTATGCACAGACAAACACTAGTTATTAATTAAAACACAACTACTCCGTAAAATAGCGGTAAAAGTCCAAGTATCGTTCCACAGGGACAAGAGTACGCTATTGGATCAGTTTCAACCAATCTCTACTTCAATTCAAGAACGAGTTTCAAGTCTTGGTTCTAAATTCTAAACTAAGAAAACAAAAGAATTTTGGTTTTGCGAAACAAGTGGAAAAAGTTTCTAGGGCTTTGAATCCGGTTTTTCCCTCGTAGCTTGATTTTGCTTGGTTAAAAACTATTCGTTCAAATCAATTCAAGAAATTCATGGATAATTGATTGGCATAGATTATCTTCGCATAGCACAAGTCGTCTTACTAGCACGAGCCGTATCTAAGTACGGTTCGTCTAATAGCACGCCATGTCTTCTAAAGCATAACCTACCTCAACCAACTCCGTGAATCAATAACAAACCGTGCACGCAAGTGTTTGAAGTCTAGAATACAAACACAAGAAGTTGATTTAAAAGGAAGCATTCAAACCATTCATTCCAAAAATAAAATTATCCTCAAGTCATACAACCAATGTTCGAATGAATAATCCTTAAACACAAACAAAGTTCAAACTACTTGAAAAGAAACCTTCATCTAACCCTAGAAATGGAGTTTAGCTGGACATCGGATGGAAAATCGTCGGGGTTCTGTTGGGCGCTGACATGGGAACCGACTAATTTCCAGCCGTGGGTCTCCTTTTTCTCTGAAGCTCTGTTCTCTGTTCTCCTCCCCTCCTCTCCGAACTGCAACCCTTTTAGCAGCTCCAGTTGCCGACTTCCAACAAAACCCTATACTTCTTTTCTTTTTATTCCAAACCGACTTCTGTTTTCGTGTGATGACCCGTGCAATGCTTTGTATCTTTGACCCCACCACTTAACTCATAAGAATTGGGCCCACCTAGGGATGAAAGTGCACGTCAATTTTATGTTCAAAACTAGTATTGTTGGGCCCACCAATACATATATCAATTGAATTGTTCTGCCACTCATTTCACTTCCAATTTGATTGGCTTTAACATATAAGCTTCCAAACACCTACAATACAAAAATCGAGCATTAAACTATAAGTAACAATATAAACGGATTTAGCAAGGATAAATTAGGGGGCGCTAATGTGAATATTCACGCGCCGATCATCTCTCCATTTGGTTTTTTTTTTTTTTTCCAAACGACGCGGTTGTGTTGAATCCATGAATTGGTAGATGTGGCTGGTTTTCTGCCCTTCGATGAGTAAGTTTGTGTGCAGTCGTCCTTCCATTCAAACCTTGACATGATCATTACAGGGAAAATCGTGACAAAGCTAAAAATATTATGAAGTTAAAGAATTAATTAATTCAACTTTTGAAGAAGACAACAATAATACATTAGTAAGGGAAAATCCACCCATCAGTCATCTCAGTTTCGGTGCTTATGCATCATGTTTGGGGGACCAAGAGTGGAACATAACAAGACATTAAAACTATGAAACAACTAATACATCAAAGTTTCTTAACCAGTTTATCAATAGATAAACGGTTGGCGAAGGAGTTTCTAGGAAACTATTTTAGCCAACCCTCACAAGTAGAATAATCTTAGAATGATTTGTTCACAATGTTAACGAAAGCATTTGAGCATGACAGGAAACGTAATCTGAAGAACAAAAATCCTAAAGAGTGGAGGAAGAAATATATACATACATACAGGGGGAAAAAATCACTTCAGATTATATTTCGTTCAGAGATGGTAAAAATTGTTGGAAAAATGGAATTTTAACCAAAAGGAATTTGGTGGGACTCACACCGCGCGAGGTGGGCCCAAGTAGGTTCTAGATACTCCTTGCTGAGGAGTTTAAACCGGTGAAAGAATGAACAAATTCCATTGAGAGATGAATGAGAAATTGTCTCTCAAAGTGGGTTTCAGACCAACAACAGTGCACGGTTGGATGGTCAAAGCTGGGTTGATTACCCAGAGTTATTACCCACGATTGTGTATTCAA